>CAUJCB010000442.1:0-105000 GCA_963082715.1 Harpalus rubripes
TGTGACGTGTGTGTGTGACGTGTGCGTGTGATGTGTGTGTGTGACGTGAGTGTGTGACGTAAGTGTGTGACGTGTGTGTGTGACGTGTGTGACGTGTGTGACGTGTGTGATGTGTGTGTGTGACGTGTGTGTGTGACGTGTGTGTGTGTGTGTCGTGTGTGTGTGACGTGTGTGTGTGACGTGTGTGTGAGATGTGTGTGTGTGAAGTGTGTGTGTGACGTGTGTGTGTGACGTGTGTGTGTGACGTGCGTGACGTGTGTGACGTGTGTGACGAGTATGACGTGTGTGACGTGTGTGTGTGACGTGTGTGTGTGACATGTGTGTGTGACATGTGTGTGTGACGAGTGTGTGTGACGTGTGTGTGTGACATGTGTGTGTGACGTGTGTGTGTGACGTGTGTGTGTGATGTGCGTGTGTGACGTATGTGTGTGACGTGTGTGTGTGACGTGTGTGTGTGACGTGTGTGTGTGATGCGTGTGACGTGTGTGACGTGTGTGACGTTTGTGACGTGTGTGACGTGTGTGACGTGTGTGACGTGTGTGTGTGTGATGTGTGTGACGTGTGGGTGTGACGTGTGTGTGTGACGTGTGTGTGTGACGTGTGTGTGTGTGACGTGTGTGTGTGACGTGTGTGTGTGACGTGTGTGTGTGATGTGTGTGTGTGATGTGTGTGTGTGACGAGTGTGTGTGACGTGTATGACGTGTGTGACGTGTGTGTGTGACGTGTGTGTGTGACGTGTGTGACGTGTGTGACGTGTGTGACGTGTGTGTGACGAGTGTGTGTGACGTGTGTGTGTGACGTGTGTGTGTGTGACGAGTGTGTGAGACGTGTGTGTGCGACGTGTGTGTAACGTGTGTGTGAGACGTGCGTGTGTGAAGTGTGTGTGTGACGTGTGTGTGTGACGTGTGTGACGTGTGTGACGTGTGTGACGTGTATGACGCGTGTGACGTGTGTGACGTGTGTGCCGTGTGTGACGTGTGTGACGTGTGTGACGTGTGTGACGTGTGACGTGTGTGACGTGTGTGACGTGTGTGACGTGTGTGACGTTTGTGACGTGTGTGATGTGTGTGACGTGTGTGTGTGACGTGTGTGTGTGACATGTGTGTGTGACGTGTGTATGTGACGTGTGTGTGTGATGTGTGTGTGTGACGTGTGTGTGTGTGTGACGTAAGTGTGTGACGTGTGTGTGTGACGCGTGTGACGTGTGGGACGTGTGTGACGTGTGTGTGTGACGTGTGTGTGAGACGTGTGTGTGTGAAGTGTGTGTGCGACGTGTGTGTGTGTGACGTGTGTGACGTGTGTGTGTGACGAGTGTGTGTGCGCGTGTGTGACGAGTGTGTGTGACGTGTGTGCGTGTGACGTGTGTGTGTGACGTGTGTGACGTGTAAATGTGTGTGTGTGTGACGTGTGTGTGACGTTTGTGACGTGTGTGCCGCGTGTGACTTGTGTGACGTGTGTGACGTGTGTGACGTGTGTTGCGTGTGACGTGTGTGACGTGTGTGTGTGATGTGTGTGACGTGTGTGTGTGTGTGACGTGGTTGACGTGTGTGTGTGTGTGTGACGTGTTTGTGTGACGTGTGTGTGTGTGTGTGACGTGTGTGACATATGGGACTTGTGTGACGTGTGACTTGTGTGACGTGTGTGACGTGTGACACGTGTGTGGCGTGTGTGACGTGTGTGACGTGTGTGACGTGTGTGACATGGGTGTGTAACGTGTGTGACGTGTGTGCCGTGTGTGACGTGTGTGACGTGTGTAACGTGTGTAACGTGTGTGACGTGTGTAACGTGTGTAACGTGTGTGACGTGTGTGACGTGTGTGACGTGTGTGACATATGTGACGTGTGTGACGTTTGTGACGTGTGTGACGTGTGTGACGTGTGTGACGTCTGTGACGTGTGTGTGTGACGTGTGTTTGTGACGTGTGTGTGACACGTGTGTGTGTGTTTGTGTGTGTGTGTTTGACGTGTGTGTGTGACGTGTGTGTGCGACGTGTGTGTGCGAGACGTGTGTGTTTGACGTGTGTGTGTGACGCGTGTGTGTGACGTGTGTGTGTGACGTGTGTGTGTGACGCGTGTGTGTGACGTGTGTGTGTGACGTGTGTGTGTGACGTGTGTGTGTGACGTGCGTAGGTGACGTGTGTGACGTGTGTGTGTGACGTGTGTGACGTGTGTGTGTGACGTGTGTGACGTGTGTGTGTGACGTGTGTGTGTGACGTGTGTGTGTGTGTGTGACGTGTGTGACGTGTGTGTCTTGTGTGACGTGTGTGTGTGACGTGTGTGTGTGACGTGTGTGTGTGACATGTGTGTGTGACGTGTGTGAGGTGTGTGACGTGTGTGTGACGTGTGTGACGTGTGTGACGTGTGTGACGTGTATGACGTGTGTGACGTGTGTGACGTGTGTGCCGTGTGTGACGTGTGTGACGTGTGTGACTTGTGTGACGTGTGTCACGTGTGTGTGTGACGTGTGTGTGTGTGACATGTGTGTGTGACGTGTGTGTGTGACATGTGTGTGTGATGTGTGTGTGACGTGTGAGTGTGACGTAACTGTGTGACGTGTGTGTGTGACGTGTGTGACGAGTGTGTGTGACGTGTGTGTGTGACGTGTGTGTGTGACGTGTGTGTGTGTGACGTGTGTGTGTGACGTGTATGTGTGAAGTGTGTGTGTGACGTGTGTGTGTGACGTGCGTAAGTGACGTGTGTGACGTGTGTGTGTGACGTGTGTGACGTGTGTGTGACGTGTGTGTGTGACGTGTGTGTCGTGTGTGACGTGCGTAAGTGACGTGTGTGACGTGTGTGTGTGACGTGTGTGACGTGTGTATGTGACGTGTGTGTGTGTGACGTGTGTGAAGTGTGTGTCGTGTGTGACGTGTGTGACGTGTGTGACGTGTGTGGCGTGTGACGTGTGTGTGTGTGATGGGTGTAACGTGTGTGTGTGACGTATGTGACGTGTGTGACGTGTGTGACGTGTGCGACGTGTGTGACGTGTGTGACGTGTGTGACGTGTGTGACGTGTGTGACTTGTCTGACGTGTGTGACGTGTGTGACTGGTGTGTGATGTGTGTGACGTGTGTGATGTGTGTGATGTGTGTGATGTGTGTGATGTGTGTGACGTGTGTGACGTGTGTGACGTGTGTGACGTGTGTGACGTCTGTGACTTGTGTGTGATGTGTGTGACGTGTGTGATGTGTGTGATGTGTGTGATGTATGTGACGTGTGTGATGTGTGTGGTGTGTGTGATGTGTGTGACGTGTGTGTGTGACGTGTGTGTGAGACGTGTGTGTGTGAAGTGTGTGTGTGACGTGTGACGTGTGTGACGTGTGTGACGTGTATGACGTGTGTGACGTGTGTGACGTGTGTGCCGTGTGAGACGTGTGTGACGTGTGTGACGTGTGACGTGTGTGACATGAGTGACGTGTGTGACGTGTGTGTGATGTGTGTGACGTGTGTGCGTGACGCGTGTGTGTGACATGTCTGTGTGACGTGTGTGTGTGACATGTGTGTGTGACGTGTGTGTGTGACGTGTGCGTGTGATGTGTGTGTGTGACGTGTGTGTGTGACGTAAGTGTGTGACGTGTGTGTGTGACGTGTGTGACGTGTGTGACGTGTGTGATGTGTGTGTGTGACGTGTGTGTGTGACGTGTGTGTGTGTGTGTCGTGTGTGTGTGACGTGTGTGTGTGACGTGTGTGTGAGATGTGTGTGTGTGAAGTGTGTGTGTGACGTGTGTGTGTGACGTGTGTGTGTGACGTGTGTGACGTGTGTGACGTGTGTGACGAGTATGACGTGTGTGACGTGTGTGTGTGACGTGTGTGTGTGACATGTGTGTGTGACATGTGTGTGTGACGAGTGTGTGTGACGTGTGTGTGTGACATGTGTGTGTGACGTGTGTGTGTGATGTGCGTGTGTGACGTGTGTGTGTGACGTGTGTGTGTGACGTGTGTGTGTGATGCGTGTGACGTGTGTGACGTGTGTGACGTGTGTGACGTTTGTGATGTGTGTGACGTGTGTGACGTGTGTGACGTGTGTGTGTGTGATGTGTGTGACGTGTGGGTGTGACGTGTGTGTGTGACGTGTGTGTGTGACGTGTGTGTGTGTGACGTGTGTGTGTGACGTGTGTGTGTGACGTGTGTGTGTGATGTGTGTGTGTGATGTGTGTGTGTGACGAGTGTGTGTGACGTGTATGACGTGTGTGACGTGTGTGTGTGACGTGTGTGTGTGACGTGTGTGACGTGTGTGACGTGTGTGACGTGTGTGTGACGAGTGTGTGTGACGTGTGTGTGTGACGTGTGTGTGTGTGACGAGTGTGTGAGACGTGTGTGTGCGACGTGTGTGTAACGTGTGTGTGAGACGTGCGTGTGTGAAGTGTGTGTGTGACGTGTGTGTGTGACGTGTGTGACGTGTGTGACGTGTGTGACGTGTATGACGCGTGTGACGTGTGTGACGTGTGTGCCGTGTGTGACGTGTGTGACGTGTGTGACGTGTGACGTGTGTGACGTGTGTAACGTGTGTGACGTTTGTGACGTGTGTGATGTGTGTGACGTGTGTGTGTGACGTGTGTGTGTGACATGTGTGTGTGACGTGTGTGTGTGACGTGTGTATGTGACGTGTGTGTGTGATGTGTGTGTGTGACGTGTGTGTGTGTGTGACGTAAGTGTGTGACGTGTGTGTGTGACGCGTGTGACGTGTGGGACGTGTGTGACGTGTGTGTGTGACGTGTGTGTGAGACGTGTGTGTGTGAAGTGTGTGTGCGACGTGTGTGTGTGTGACGTGTGTGACGTGTGTGTGTGACGAGTGTGTGTGCGCGTGTGTGACGAGTGTGTGTGACGTGTGTGCGTGTGACGTGTGTGTGTGACGTGTGTGACGTGCAAATGTGTGTGTGTGACGTGTGTGTGACGTTTGTGACGTGTGTGCCGCGTGTGACTTGTGTGACGTGTGTGACGTGTGTGACGTGTGTTGCGTGTGACGTGTGTGACGTGTGTGTGTGATGTGTGTGACGTGTGTGTGTGTGTGACGTGGTTGACGTGTGTGTGTGTGTGACGTGTTTGTGTGACGTGTGTGTGTGTGTGACGTGTGTGACATATGGGACTTGTGTGACGTGTGACTTGTGTGACGTGTGTGACGTGTGACACGTGTGTGGCGTGTGTGACGTGTGTGACGTGTGTGACGTGTGTGACATGGGTGTGTAACGTGTGTGACGTGTGTGCCGTGTGTGACGTGTGTGACGTGTGTAACGTGTGTAACGTGTGTGACGTGTGTAACGTGTGTAACGTGTGTGACGTGTGTGACGTGTGTGGCGTGTGTGACATATGTGACGTGTGTGACGTTTGTGACGTGTGTGACGTGTGTGACGTGTGTGACGTCTGTGACGTGTGTGACGTGTGTGACGTGTGTGACGTGTGTGACGTTTGTGACGTGTGTGATGTGTGTGACGTGTGTGTGTGACGTGTGTGTGTGACATGTGTGTGTGACGTGTGTATGTGACGTGTGTGTGTGATGTGTGTGTGTGACGTGTGTGTGTGTGTGACGTAAGTGTGTGACGTGTGTGTGTGACGCGTGTGACGTGTGGGACGTGTGTGACGTGTGTGTGTGACGTGTGTGTGAGACGTGTGTGTGTGAAGTGTGTGTGCGACGTGTGTGTGTGTGACGTGTGTGACGTGTGTGTGTGACGAGTGTGTGTGCGCGTGTGTGACGAGTGTGTGTGACGTGTGTGCGTGTGACGTGTGTGTGTGACGTGTGTGACGTGTAAATGTGTGTGTGTGTGACGTGTGTGTGACGTTTGTGACGTGTGTGCCGCGTGTGACTTGTGTGACGTGTGTGACGTGTGTGACGTGTGTTGCGTGTGACGTGTGTGACGTGTGTGTGTGATGTGTGTGACGTGTGTGTGTGTGTGACGTGGTTGACGTGTGTGTGTGTGTGTGACGTGTTTGTGTGACGTGTGTGTGTGTGTGTGACGTGTGTGACATATGGGACTTGTGTGACGTGTGACTTGTGTGACGTGTGTGACGTGTGACACGTGTGTGGCGTGTGTGACGTGTGTGACGTGTGTGACGTGTGTGACATGGGTGTGTAACGTGTGTGACGTGTGTGCCGTGTGTGACGTGTGTGACGTGTGTAACGTGTGTAACGTGTGTGACGTGTGTAACGTGTGTAACGTGTGTGACGTGTGTGACGTGTGTGACGTGTGTGACATATGTGACGTGTGTGACGTTTGTGACGTGTGTGACGTGTGTGACGTGTGTGACGTCTGTGACGTGTGTGTGTGACGTGTGTTTGTGACGTGTGTGTGACACGTGTGTGTGTGTTTGTGTGTGTGTGTTTGACGTGTGTGTGTGACGTGTGTGTGCGACGTGTGTGTGCGAGACGTGTGTGTTTGACGTGTGTGTGTGACGCGTGTGTGTGACGTGTGTGTGTGACGTGTGTGTGTGACGCGTGTGTGTGACGTGTGTGTGTGACGTGTGTGTGTGACGTGTGTGTGTGACGTGCGTAGGTGACGTGTGTGACGTGTGTGTGTGACGTGTGTGACGTGTGTGTGTGACGTGTGTGACGTGTGTGTGTGACGTGTGTGTGTGACGTGTGTGTGTGTGTGTGACGTGTGTGACGTGTGTCTTGTGTGACGTGTGTGTGTGACGTGTGTGTGTGACGTGTGTGTGTGACATGTGTGTGTGACGTGTGTGAGGTGTGTGACGTGTGTGTGACGTGTGTGACGTGTGTGACGTGTGTGACGTGTATGACGTGTGTGACGTGTGTGACGTGTGTGCCGTGTGTGACGTGTGTGACGTGTGTGACTTGTGTGACGTGTGTCACGTGTGTGTGTGACGTGTGTGTGTGTGACATGTGTGTGTGACGTGTGTGTGTGACATGTGTGTGTGATGTGTGTGTGACGTGTGAGTGTGACGTAACTGTGTGACGTGTGTGTGTGACGTGTGTGACGAGTGTGTGTGACGTGTGTGTGTGACGTGTGTGTGTGACGTGTGTGTGTGTGACGTGTGTGTGTGACGTGTATGTGTGAAGTGTGTGTGTGACGTGTGTGTGTGACGTGCGTAAGTGACGTGTGTGACGTGTGTGTGTGACGTGTGTGACGTGTGTGTGACGTGTGTGTGTGACGTGTGTGTCGTGTGTGACGTGCGTAAGTGACGTGTGTGACGTGTGTGTGTGACGTGTGTGACGTGTGTATGTGACGTGTGTGTGTGTGACGTGTGTGAAGTGTGTGTCGTGTGTGACGTGTGTGACGTGTGTGACGTGTGTGGCGTGTGACGTGTGTGTGTGTGATGGGTGTGACGTGTGTGTGTGACGTATGTGACGTGTGTGACGTGTGTGAGGTGTGTGACGTGTGCGACGTGTGTGACGTGTGTGACGTGTGTGACGTGTGTGACGTGTGTGACTTGTCTGACGTGTGTGACGTGTGTGACTGGTGTGTGATGTGTGTGACGTGTGTGATGTGTGTGATGTGTGTGATGTGTGTGATGTGTGTGACGTGTGTGACGTGTGTGACGTGTGTGACGTGTGTGACGTGTGTGACGTCTGTGACTTGTGTGTGATGTGTGTGACGTGTGTGATGTGTGTGATGTGTGTGATGTATGTGACGTGTGTGATGTGTGTGGTGTGTGTGATGTGTGTGACGTGTGTGTGTGACGTGTGTGTGAGACGTGTGTGTGTGAAGTGTGTGTGTGACGTGTGACGTGTGTGACGTGTGTGACGTGTATGACGTGTGTGACGTGTGTGACGTGTGTGCCGTGTGAGACGTGTGTGACGTGTGTGACGTGTGACGTGTGTGACATGAGTGACGTGTGTGACGTGTGTGTGATGTGTGTGACGTGTGTGCGTGACGCGTGTGTGTGACATGTGTGTGTGACGTGTGTGTGTGACATGTGTGTGTGACGTGTGTGTGTGACGTGTGCGTGTGATGTGTGTGTGTGACGTGTGTGTGTGACGTAAGTGTGTGACGTGTGTGTGTGACGTGTGTGACGTGTGTGACGTGTGTGATGTGTGTGTGTGACGTGTGTGTGTGACGTGTGTGTGTGTGTGTCGTGTGTGTGTGACGTGTGTGTGTGACGTGTGTGTGAGATGTGTGTGTGTGAAGTGTGTGTGTGACGTGTGTGTGTGACGTGTGTGTGTGACGTGTGTGACGTGTGTGACGTGTGTGACGAGTATGACGTGTGTGACGTGTGTGTGTGACGTGTGTGTGTGACATGTGTGTGTGACATGTGTGTGTGACGAGTGTGTGTGACGTGTGTGTGTGACATGTGTGTGTGACGTGTGTGTGTGATGTGCGTGTGTGACGTGTGTGTGTGACGTGTGTGTGTGACGTGTGTGTGTGATGCGTGTGACGTGTGTGACGTGTGTGACGTGTGTGACGTTTGTGATGTGTGTGACGTGTGTGACGTGTGTGACGTGTGTGTGTGTGATGTGTGTGACGTGTGGGTGTGACGTGTGTGTGTGACGTGTGTGACGTGTGTGACGTGTGTGACGTGTGTGACGTGTGTGACGTGTGTGACGTGTGTGTGTGTGTGATGTGTAATACGTGTGGGTGTGGCGTGTGTGTGTGACGTGTGTGTGTGACGTGTGTGTGTGTGACGCGTGTGTGCCGAGTGTGTGTGACGTGTGTGTGTGATGTGTGTGTGTGATGTGTGTGTGTGACGTGTGTGTGTGACGTGTGTGTGTGACGTGTGTGACGTGTGTGTGTGACGTGTGTGACGTGTGTGACGTGTGTGACGTGTGTGTGACGAGTGTGTGTGACGTGTGTGTGTGGCGTGTGTGTGTGTGACGTGTGTGTGAGACGTGTGTGTGCAACGTGTGTGTAACGTGTGTGTGAGACGTGCGTGTGTGAAGTGTGTGTGTGACGTGTGTGTGTGACGTGTGTGACGTGTGTGACGTGTATGACGCGTGTGTGTGACGTGTGTGTGTGTGACGTGTGTGTGTGACGCGTGTGTGTGACGTGTGTGTGTGACGTGTGTGTGGGACGTGTGTGTGTGACGTGCGTAGGTGACGTGTGTGACGTGTGTGTGTGACGTGTGTGACGTGTGTGTGTGACGTGTGTGACGTGTGTGTGTGACGTGTGTGTGTGACGTGTGTGTGTGACGTGTGTGTGTGACGTGTGTGTGTGTGTGACGTATGTGTCTTGTGTGACGTGTGTGTGTGACATGTGTGTGTGACGTGTGTGTGTGACGTGTGTGTGTGACGTGTGTGATTGCCGTGTGTGTGTGTGACGTGTGTGTGAGACGTGTGTGTGTGACGTGTGTGTGTGACGTGTGTGTGTGACGTAAGTGTGTGACGTGTGTGTGTGTGACGTGTGTGACGTGTGTGTGTGACGTGTGTGTGTGACGTGTATGTGTGACGTGTGTGTGTGACGTGTGTGTGTGACGTGTGTGTGTGACGTGTGTGTGTGACGTGTGTGTGAGACGTGTATGTGACGTGTGTGTGTGTGACGTGTGTGTGTGACGTGTGTGTGTTACGTGTGTGTGTGACATGTGTGTGTGACATGTGTGTGTGACGTGTGTGTGTGACGTAAGTGTGTGACGTGTGTGTGACGTGTGTGACGTGTGTGACGAGTGTGTGTGACGTGTGTGACGTGTGTGACGTGTGTGACGTGTGTGTGTGACGTGTGTGTGTGAAGTGTGTGTGTGACGTGTGTGTGACGTGCGTAAGTGAGGTGTGTGACATGTGTGTGTGACGTGTGTGACGTGTGTGTGTGACGTGTGTGTGTGACGTGTGTGTCGTGTGTGACGTGTGTGACGTGTGTGACGTGTGTGGCGTGTTACGTGTGTGACGTGTGTGTGTTATGGGTGTGACGTGCGTGTGTGACGTGTGTGTCTGACTTTTGTGACGTGTGTGACGTGTGTGACGTGTGTCACGTGTGTGACTTGTCTCACGTGTGTGACGTGTGTGACTTGTGTGTGACGTGTGTGACGTGTGTGATGTGTGTGACGTATGCGACGTGTGTAACGTGTGTGACGTGTGACGTGTGTGACTGTGTGACGTGTGTGACATGTGTGACGCGTGTGACGTGTGTGACGTGTGTGACGTGTGTGACGTGTGTGACGTGTGTGACGTCTGTGACATGTGTGTGTGACGTGTGTGTGTGACGTGTGTGTGTGACGTGCGTGATTTCCGTGTGTGTGTGACGTGTGTGAGACGTGTGTGTGTGTGTAACGTGTGTGTGTGACGTGTGTGTGTGTGTGACGTGTGTGTGTGTGACGTGTGTGTGTGACGTGTGTGTTTGACGTGTGTGACGTGTGACGTGTGTGACGTGTGTGACGTGTGTGACGTGTGTGACGTGTGTGTGATGTGTGTGACGTGTGTGTGTGTGACGTGTGTGTGTGTGACATGTGTGTGTGACGTGTGTGTGTGACATGTGTGTGTGACTTGTGTGTGTGACGTGTGTGTGTGATGTGTGTGTGTGACGTGTGTGTGTGACGTAAGTGTGTGACGTGTGTGTGTGACGTGTGTGACGTGTGTGGCGTGTGTGTGTGAGGTGTGTGGGTGACGTGTGTGTGTGTGACGTGTGTGTGTGACGTGTGTGTGTGACGTGTGTGTGTAACGTGTGTGTGTGACGTGTGAGTGAGACGTGTGTGTGTGACGTGTGTGTGTGTGACGTGTGTGTGTGACGTGTGTGTGTGACGTGTGTGTGAGACGTGTGTGACGTGTGTGTGTGTGTGACGTGTGTGTGTGACGAGTGTGTGTAACGTGTGTGTGTGTGTGTGTGTGTGACGTGTGTGTGTGTGTGACGTGTGTGTGTAACGTGTGCGACGTGTGTGATGTGTGTGACGTGTGTAACGTGAGTGACGTGTGTGACGTGTGCGGCGTGTGTGACGTGTGTGACGTGTGTGACGTGTGTGACGTGTGTTTGTGATGTGTGTGACGTGTGTGTGTGCCGTGTGTGTGTGCCGTGTGTGTGTGTGACGTGTTTGTGTGTGTTACGTGTGTGACGTGTGTGTGTGATGTGTGTAACGTGTGTGAGTGACGTGTGTGTGTGACGTGTGTGTGAGACGTCTGTGTGTGTGTGTGTGTGAGGTGTGTGGGTGACGTGTGTGTGTGTGACGTGTGTGTGTGACGTGTGTGTGTGACGTGTGTGTGTAACGTGTGTGTGTGACGTGTGAGTGAGACGTGTGTGTGTGACGTGTGTGTGTGTGACGTGTGTGTGTGACGTGTGTGTGTGACGTGTGTGTGAGACGTGTGTGACGTGTGTGTGTGTGTGACGTGTGTGTGTGACGAGTGTGTGTAACGTGTGTGTGTGTGTGTGTGTGTGTGTGTGTGACGTGTGTGTGTGTGACGTGTGTGTGTAACGTGTGCGACGTGTGTGATGTGTGTGACGTGTGTGACGTGAGTGACGTGTGTGACGTGTGCGGCGTGTGTGACGTGTGTGACGTGTGTGACGTGTGTGACGTGTGTTTGTGATGTGTGTGACGTGTGTGTGTGCCGTGTGTGTGTGCCGTGTGTGTGTGGGACGTGTTTGTGTGTGTTACGTGTGTGACGTGTGTGTGTGATGTGTGTAACGTGTGTGAGTGACGTGTGTGTGTGACGTGTGTGTGAGACGTCTGTGTGTGTGTGTGTGTGTGTGACGTGTGTGCGTGACGTGTGTGTGTGTGTGACGTGTGTGTGTGACACGTGTGTGTGAGACGTGTGTGTGTGACGCGTGTGTGTGACGTGTGTGTGTGACGTGTGTGTGTGACGTGTGTGTGTGTGACGTGTGTGTGTGTGACGTGTGTGTATGACGTGTGTGTGTGACGTGTGTGTGTGACGTGCGTGTGTGACGTGTGTGACGTGTGTGTGTGACGTGTGTGACGTGTGTGTGTGACGTGTGTGACGTTTGTGTGTGACGTGTGTGTGTGACGTGTGTGTCGTGTGTGACGTGTGTGACGCGTGTGACGTGTGTGGCGTGTGACGTGTGTGGCGTGTGACGTGTGTGACGTGTGTGACGTGTGTGACGTGCGTGACGTGTGTGACGTGTGTGACGTGTGTGACTTGTCTGACGTTTGTGACGTGTGTGACTTAGTGTGTGATGTGTGTGACGTGTGTGATGTGTGTGACGTGTGTGATGTGTGTAATGTGTGTGATGTGTGTGATGTGTGTGACGTGTATGACGTGTGTGTGATGTGTGTGACGTGTGTGTGCGACGTGTGTGTGTGACGTGTGTGTGTGACATGTGTGTGTGACGTGTGTGAGGTGTGTGACGTGTGTGTGTCGTGTGTGTGTGACGTGTGTGACGTGTGTGACGTGTGTGACGTGTGTGACGTGTGTGTGTGACGTGCGTGTGTGACGGGTGTGTGTGACGTGTGTGTGAGACGTGTGTGTGTGAAGTGTGTGTGTGACGTGTGTGTGTGTGACGTGTGTGACGTGTGTGACGTGTGTGACGTGTATGACGTGTGTGACGTGTGTGTGTGTGACGTGTGTGTGTGACATGTGTGTGTAACGTGTGTGTGTGACGTGTGTGTGTGACATGTGTGTGACGTGTGTGTGTGACGTGTGTGTGTGATGTGCGTGTGTGACGTGTGTGTGTGAAGTGTGTGTGTGACGTGTGTGTGTGTGACGTGTGTGACGTGTGTGACGTGTGTGACGTGTATGACGTGTGTGACGTGTGTGTGTGTGACGTGTGTGTGTGACATGTGTGTGTAACGTGTGTGTGTGACGTGTGTGTGTGACGTGTGTGTGTGTGTGACGTATGTGTCTTGTGTGACGTGTGTGTGTGACATGTGTGTGTGACGTGTGTGTGTGACGTGTGTGTGTGACGTGTGTGATTGCCGTGTGTGTGTGTGACGTGTGTGTGAGACGTGTGTGTGTGACGTGTGTGTGTGACGTGTGTGTGTGACGTAAGTGTGTGACGTGTGTGTGTGTGACGTGTGTGACGTGTGTGTGTGACGTGTGTGTGTGACGTGTATGTGTGACGTGTGTGTGTGACGTGTGTGTGTGACGTGTGTGTGTGACGTGTGTGTGTGACGTGTGTGTGAGACGTGTATGTGACGTGTGTGTGTGTGACGTGTGTGTGTGACGTGTGTGTGTTACGTGTGTGTGTGACATGTGTGTGTGACGTGTGTGTGTGACATGTGTGTGTGATGTGTGTGTGTGACGTGTGTGTGTGACGTAAGTGTGTGACGTGTGTGTGACGTGTGTGACGTGTGTGACGAGTGTGTGTGACGTGTGTGACGTGTGTGACGTGTGTGTGTGACGTGTGTGTGTGAAGTGTGTGTGTGACGTGTGTGTGACGTGCGTAAGTGAGGTGTGTGACATGTGTGTGTGACGTGTGTGACGTGTGTGTGTGACGTGTGTGTGTGACGTGTGTGTCGTGTGTGACGTGTGTGACGTGTGTGACGTGTGTGGCGTGTTACGTGTGTGACGTGTGTGTGTTATGGGTGTGACGTGCGTGTGTGACGTGTGTGTCTGACTTTTGTGACGTGTGTGACGTGTGTGACGTGTGTCACGTGTGTGACTTGTCTCACGTGTGTGACGTGTGTGACTTGTGTGTGACGTGTGTGACGTGTGTGATGTGTGTGACGTATGCGACGTGTGTAACGTGTGTGACGTGTGACGTGTGTGACTGTGTGACGTGTGTGACATGTGTGACGCGTGTGACGTGTGTGACGTGTGTGACGTGTGTGACGTGTGTGACGTGTGTGACGTCTGTGACATGTGTGTGTGACGTGTGTGTGTGACGTGTGTGTGTGACGTGCGTGATTTCCGTGTGTGTGTGACGTGTGTGAGACGTGTGTGTGTGTGTAACGTGTGTGTGTGACGTGTGTGTGTGTGTGACGTGTGTGTGTGACGTGTGTGTGTGACGTGTGTGTTTGACGTGTGTGACGTGTGACGTGTGTGACGTGTGTGACGTGTGTGACGTGTGTGACGTGTGTGTGATGTGTGTGACGTGTGTGTGTGTGACGTGTGTGTGTGTGACATGTGTGTGTGACGTGTGTGTGTGACATGTGTGTGTGACTTGTGTGTGTGACGTGTGTGTGTGATGTGTGTGTGTGACGTGTGTGTGTGACGTAAGTGTGTGACGTGTGTGTGTGACGTGTGTGACGTGTGTGGCGTGTGTGTGTGAGGTGTGTGGGTGACGTGTGTGTGTGTGACGTGTGTGTGTGACGTGTGTGTGTGACGTGTGTGTGTAACGTGTGTGTGTGACGTGTGAGTGAGACGTGTGTGTGTGACGTGTGTGTGTGTGACGTGTGTGTGTGTGACGTGTGTGTGTGACGTGTGTGTGTGACGTGTGTGTGAGACGTGTGTGACGTGTGTGTGTGTGTGACGTGTGTGTGTGACGAGTGTGTGTAACGTGTGTGTGTGTGTGTGTGTGACGTGTGTGTGTGTGACGTGTGTGTGTAACGTGTGCGACGTGTGTGATGTGTGTGACGTGTGTGACGTGAGTGACGTGTGTGACGTGTGCGGCGTGTGTGACGTGTGTGACGTGTGTGACGTGTGTGACGTGTGTTTGTGATGTGTGTGACGTGTGTGTGTGCCGTGTGTGTGTGCCGTGTGTGTGTGGGACGTGTTTGTGTGTGTTACGTGTGTGACGTGTGTGTGTGATGTGTGTAACGTGTGTGAGTGACGTGTGTGTGTGACGTGTGTGTGAGACGTCTGTGTGTGTGTGTGTGTGTGACGTGTGTGCGTGACGTGTGTGTGTGTGTGTGACGTGTGTGTGTGACACGTGTGTGTGAGACGTGTGTGTGTGACGCGTGTGTGTGACGTGTGTGTGTGACGTGTGTGTGTGACGTGTGTGTGTGTGACGTGTGTGTGTGTGACGTGTGTGTGTGACGTGTGTGTGTGACGTGTGTGTGTGACGTGCGTGTGTGACGTGTGTGACGTGTGTGTGTGACGTGTGTGACGTGTGTGTGTGACGTGTGTGACGTTTGTGTGTGACGTGTGTGTGTGACGTGTGTGTCGTGTGTGACGTGTGTGACGCGTGTGACGTGTGTGGCGTGTGACGTGTGTGGCGTGTGACGTGTGTGACGTGTGTGACGTGTGTGACGTGCGTGACGTGTGTGACGTGTGTGACGTATGTGACTTGTCTGACGTTTGTGACGTGTGTGACTTAGTGTGTGATGTGTGTGACGTGTGTGATGTGTGTGACGTGTGTGATGTGTGTAATGTGTGTGATGTGTGTGATGTGTGTGACGTGTATGACGTGTGTGTGATGTGTGTGACGTGTGTGTGCGACGTGTGTGTGTGACGTGTGTGTGTGACATGTGTGTGTGACGTGTGTGAGGTGTGTGACGTGTGTGTGTCGTGTGTGTGTGACGTGTGTGACGTGTGTGACGTGTGTGACGTGTGTGACGTGTGTGTGTGACGTGCGTGTGTGACGGGTGTGTGTGACGTATGTGTGAGACGTGTGTGTGTGAAGTGTGTGTGTGACGTGTGTGTGTGTGACGTGTGTGACGTGTGTGACGTGTGTGACGTGTATGACGTGTGTGACGTGTGTGTGTGTGACGTGTGTGTGTGACATGTGTGTGTAACGTGTGTGTGTGACGTGTGTGTGTGACATGTGTGTGACGTGTGTGTGTGACGTGTGTGTGTGATGTGCGTGTGTGACGTGTGTGTGTGACGTGTGTGTGACGTGTGTGTGAGACGCGTGTGACGTGTGTGACGTGTGTGACATGTGTGACGTGTGTGACGTGTGTGACGTTTGTGACGTATGTGACGTGTGTGACGTGTGTGTGTGATGTGTGTGACGTGTGTGTATGACGTGTGTGTGACGTGTGTGTGTGACGTGTGTGTGTGACGTGTGTGTGTGACGTGTGTGTGAGGCGTGTGTGTGACGTGTGTGTGTGTGACGTGTGTGTGTGACGAGTGTGTGCAACGTGTGTGTGTGTGACGTGTGTGACTGTGTGACGTGTGTGACATGTGTGACATGTGTGACGTGTGTGACGTGTGTGACGTGTGTGACGTCTGTGACATGTGTGATTGCCGTGTGTGTGTGACGTGTGTGTGAGACGTGTGTGTGTGTGTAACGTGTGTGTGTGACGTATGTGTGTGACATGTGTGTGTGACGTGAGTGTGTGACATGTGTGTGTGATGTGTGTGTGTGTAACGTGTGTGTGTGACGTAAGTGTGTGACGTGTGTGTGTGACGTGTGTGACGTGTGTGTGTGACGTGTGTGTGTGACGTGTATGTGTGACGTGTGTGTGTGACGTGTGTGTGTGACGTGTGTGTGTGACGTGTGAGTGAGACTTGTGTGTGTGACGTGCGTGTGTGACGTGTGTGTGTGACGTGTGTGTGTTACGTGTGTGTGTGACGTGTGTGTGAGACGTGTGTGTGACGTGTGTGTGTGTGACGTGTGTGTGTGTGACGTGTGTGTGTGACGTGTGTGTGTTACGTGTGTGTGTGACATGTGTGTGTGACGTGTGTGTGTGACATGTGTGTGTGATGTGTGTGTGACTTGTGTGTGTGACGTGTGTGTGTGATGTGTGTGTGTGACGAGTGTGTGACGTAAGTGTGTGACGTGTGTGTGTGACGTGTGTGACATGTGTGTGTGAGGTGTGTGGGTGACGTGTGTGTGTGTGACCTGTGTGTGTGACGTGTGTGTGTGACGTGTGTGTGTAACGTGTGTGTGTGACGTGTGGGTGAGACGTGTGTGTGTGACGTGTGTGTGTGTGACGTGTGTGTGTGACGTGTGTGTGTGACGTGTGTGTGAGACGTATGTGACGTGTGTGTGTGTGACGTGTGTGTGTGACGAGTGTGTGTAACGTGTGTGTGTGTGTGTGACGTGTGTGTGTGTGTGACGTGTGTGTGTAACGTGTGCGACGTGTGTGATGTGTGTGACGTGTGTGACGTGAGTGACGTGTGTGACGTGTGCGGCGTGTGTGACGTGTGTGACGTGTGTGACGTGTGTGACGTGTGTTTGTGATGTGTGTGACGTGTGTGTGTGCCGTGTGTGTGTGCCGTGTGTGTGTGTGTGACGTGTTTGTGTGTGTTACATGTGTGACGTGTGTGTGTGATGTGTGTAACGTGTGTGAGTGACGTGTGTGTGTGTGACGTGTGTGTGAGACGTCTGTGTGTGTGTGTGTGTTTGACGTGTGTGCGTGACGTGTGTGTGTGACGTGTGTGTGTGACACGTGTGTGTGAGACGTGTGTGTGTGACGCGTGTGTGTGACGTGTGTGTGTGACGTGTGTGTGTGACGTGTGTGTGTGACGTGTGTGTGTGACGTGTGTGTGTGTGACGTGTGTGTGTGACGTGTGTGTGTGACGTGTGTGTGTGACGTGCGTGTGTGACGTGTGTGACGTGTGTGTGTGACGTGTGTGACGTGTGTGTGTGACGTGTGTGACGTTTGTGTGTGACGTGTGTGTGTGACGTGTGTGACGTGTGTGTCGTGTGTGACGTGTGTGACGCGTGTGACGTGTGTGGCGTGTGACGTGTGTGACGTGTGTGACGTGTGTGACGTTTGTGACGTGTGTGACGTGTGTGACGTGTGTGACGTGTGTGTGTGATGTGTGTGACGTGTGTGTATGACGTGTATGTGACGTGTGTGTGTGACGTGTGTGTGTGACGTGTGTGTGAGACGTGTGTGTGACGTGTGTGTGTGACGAGTGTGTGCAACGTGTGTGTGTGTGACGTGTGTGTGTGTGTGTGTGTGACGTGTGTGTGTGACGTGTGCGACGTGTGTGATGTGTGTGACGTGTGTGACGTGAGTGACGTGTGTGACGTGTGCGGCGTGTGTGACGTGTGTGACGTGTGTGACGTGTGTGACGTGTGTGACGTGTGTTTGTGATGTGTGTGACGTGTGTGTGTGCCGTGTGTGTGTGTGTGTGTGTGTGACGTGTTTGTGTGTGTTACGTGTGTGACGTGTGTGTCTGATGTGTGTAACGTGTGTGAGTGACGTGTGTGTGTGTGACGTGTGTGTGAGACGTCTATGTGTGTGACGTGTGTGTGTGACGTGTGTGACGTGTGTGTGTGACGTGTGTGACGTTTGTGTGTGACGTGTGTGACGTGTGTGTCGTGTGTGACGTGTGTGACGCGTGTGACGTGTGTGGCGTGTGACGTGTGTGGCGTGTGACGTGTGAGACGTGTGTGACGTGTGTGACGTGTGTGACGTGTGTGACGTGTGTGACGTGTGTGACGTGTGTGACTTGTCTGACGTGTGACGTGTGTGATTTAGTGTGTGATGTGTGTGACGTGTGTGACGTGTGTGACGTGTGTCACGTGTGTGACTTGTCTCACGTGTGTGTGTGACGCGTGTGTGTGACGTGTGTGTGTGACGTGTGTGTGTGACGTGTGTGTGTGACGCGTGTGTATGACGTGTGTGTGTGACGTGTGTGTGTGACGTGTGTGTGTGACGTGTGTGTGTGTGACGTGTGTGTGTGACGTGTGTGACGTGTGTGTGTGACGTGTGTGACGTTTGTGTGTGACGTGTGTGTCGTGTGTGACGTGTGTGACGTGTGAGACGCGTGTGACGTGTGTGGCGTGTGACGTGTGTGGCGTGTGACGTGTGTGACGTGTGTGACTTGTCTGACGTGTGTGACGTGTGTGACTTAGTGTGTGATGTGTGTGACGTGTGTGACGTGTGTGACGTGTGTCATGTGTGTGACTTGTCTCACGTGTGTGACGTGTGTGACTTGTGTGTGACGTGTGTGACGTGTGTGCTGTGTGTGACGTATGTGACGTGCGTAACGTGTGTGACGTGTGACGTGTGTGACTGTGTGACGTGTGTGACATGTGTGAAATGTGTGACATGTGTGACGTGTGTGACGTGTGTGACGTGTGTGACGTCTGTGACATGTGTGATTGCCGTGTGTGTGTGTGGTGTGTGTGAGACGTGTGTGTGTGTAACGTGTGTGTGTGACGTGTGTGACGTGTGACGTGTGTGACGTGTGTTTGGTGTGTGACGTGTGTGTGTGACGTGTGTGTGTTACGTGTGTGTGTGACATGTGTGTGTGACGTGAGTGTGTGACATGTGTGACATGTGTGTGTGATGTGTGTGTGTAACGTGTGTGTGTGACGTAAGTGTGTGACGTGTGTGTGTGACGTGTGTGTGTGACGTGTGTGACGTGTGTGTGTGACGTGTGTGTGTGACGTGTATGTGTGACGTGTGTGTGTGACGTGTGTGTGTGACGTGTGTGTGTGACGTGTGTGTGTGACATGTGTGTGTGACGTGTGTGTGTGACATGTGTGTGTGATGTATGTGTGTGACGTGTGTGTGTGACGTAAGTGTGTGACGTGTGTGTGTGACGTGTGTGACGTGTGTGACGAGTGTGTGTGACGTGTGTGACGTGTGTGTGTGACGTGTGTGTGTGACGTGCGTAAGTGAGGTGTGTGACGTGTGTGTGTGACGTGTGTGTCGTGTGTGACGTGTGTGACGTGTGTGACGTGTGTGGCGTGTGACGTGTGTGACGTGTGTGACGTGTGTGTGTTATGGGTGTGACGTGTGTGTGTGACGTGCGTGTGTGACGTGTGTGTGTGACGTGTGTGTGTTACGTGTGTGTGTGACGTGTGTGTGAGACGTGTGTGTGACGTGTGTGTGTGTGACGTGTGTGTGTGACGTGTGTGTGTTACGTGTGTGTGACATGTGTGTGTGACGTGTGTGTGTGACATGTGTGTGTGATGTGTGTGTGACTTGTGTGTGTGACGTGTGTGTGTGATGTGTGTGTGTGACGAGTGTGTGACGTAAGTGTGTGACGTGTGTGTGTGACGTGTGTGACGTGTGTGTGTGAGGTGTGTGGGTGACGTGTGTGTGTGTGACGTGTGTGTGTGACGTGTGTGTGTGACGTGTGTGTGTAACGTGTGTGTGTGACGTGTGGGTGAGACGTGTGTGTGTGACGTGTGTGTGTGTGACGTGTGTGTGTGACGTGTGTGTGAGACGTATGTGACGTGTGTGTGTGTGACGTGTGTGTGTGACGAGTGTGTGTAACGTGTGTGTGTGTGTGTGTGTGACGTGTGTGTGTGTGTGTGACGTGTGTGTGTAACGTGTGCGACGTGTGTGATGTGTGTGACGTGTGTGACGTGAGTGACGTGTGTGACGTGTGCGGCGTGTGTGACGTGTGTGACGTGTGTGACGTGTGTGACGTGTGTGACGTGTGTTTGTGATGTGTGTGACGTGTGTGTGTGCCGTGTGTGTGTGTGTGACGTGTTTGTGTGTGTTACATGTGTGACGTGTGTGTGTGATGTGTGTAACGTGTGTGAGTGACGTGTGTGTGTGTGACGTGTGTGTGAGACGTCTGTGTGTGTGTGTGTGTGTTTGACGTGTGTGCGTGACGTGTGTGTGTGACGTGTGTGTGTGACACGTGTGTGTGAGACGTGTGTGTGTGACGCGTGTGTGTGACGTGTGTGTGTGACGTGTTTGTGTGACGTGTGTGTGTGACGTGTGTGTGTGACGTGTGTGTGACGTGTGTGTGTGACGTGTGTGTGTTACGTGTGTGTGTGACATGTGTGTGTGACGTGTGTGTGTGACATGTGTGTGTGATGTGTGTGTGACATGTGTGTGTGACGTGTGTGTGTGATGTGTGTGTGTGACGAGTGTGTGACGTAAGTGTGTGACGTGTGTGTGTGACGTGTGTGTGTGAGGTGTGTGGGTGACGTGTGTGTGTGTGACGTGTGTGTGTGACGTGTGTGTGTGACGTGTGTGTGTAACGTGTGTGTGTGACGTGTGGGTGAGACGTGTGTGTGTGACGTGTGTGTGTGTGTGACGTGTGTGTGTGACGTGTGTGTGTGACGTGTGTGTGAGACGTATGTGACGTGTGTGTGTGTGACGTGTGTGTGTGACGAGTGTGTGTAACGTGTGTGTGTGTGTGTGTGTGTGACGTGTGTGTGTGTGTGTGACATGTGTGTGTAACGTGTGCGACGTGTGTGATGTGTGTGACGTGTGTGACGTGAGTGACGTGTGTGACGTGTGCGGCGTGTGTGACGTGTGTGACGTGTGTGACGTGTGTGACGTGTGTTTGTGATGTGTGTGACGTGTGTGTGTGCCGTGTGTGTGTGCCGTGTGTGTGTGCCGTGTGTGTGTGTGACGTGTTTGTGTGTGTTACATGTGTGACGTGTGTGTGTGTGTGTGTGTTTGACGTTTGTGCGTGACGTGTGTGTGTGACGTGTGTGTGTGATACGTGTGTGTGAGACGTGTGTGTGTGACGCGTGTGTGTGACGTGTGTGTGTGACGTGTGTGTGTGACGTGTGTGTGTGACGTGTGTGTGTGTGACGTGTGTGTGTGACGTGTGTGTGTGACGTGTGTGTGTGACGTTCGTGTGTGACGTGTGTGACGTGTGTGTGTGACGTGTGTGACGTGTGTGTGTGACGTTTGTGTGTGACGTGTGTGTGTGACGTGTGTGACGTGTGTGTCGTGTGTGACGTGTGTGACGCGTGTGACGTGTGTGGCGTGTGACGTGTGTGACGTGTGTGACGTGTGTGACGTTTGTGACGTGTGTGACGTGTGTGACGTGTGTGTGTGATGTGTGTGTGTGACGTGTGTGTGTGACGTGTGTGTGTGACGTGTGTGTGAGACGTGTGTGTGACGTGTGTGTGTGACGTGTGTGTGTGACGAGTGTGTGCAACGTGTGTGTGTGTGACGTGTGTGTGTGTGTGTGACGTGTGTGTGTGACGTGTGCGACGTGTGTGATGTGTGTGACGTGTGTGACGTGAGTGACGTGTGTGACGTGTGCGGCGTGTGTGACGTGTGTGACGTGTGTGACGTGTGTGACGTGTGTGACGTGTGTGACGTGTGTTTGTGATGTGTGTGACGTGTGTGTGTGCCGTGTGTGTGTGTGTGTGACGTGTTTGTGTGTGTTACGTGTGTGACGTGTGTGTCTGATGTGTGTAACGTGTGTGAGTGCCGTGTGTGTGTGTGACGTGTGTGTGAGACGTCTATGTGTGTGACGTGTGTGTGTGACGTGTGTGACGTGTGTGACGTGTGTGACGTGTGTGACGTGTGTGACGTGTGTGACGTGTGTGACTTGTCTGACGTGTGACGTGTGTGATTTAGTGTGTGATGTGTGTGACGTGTGTGACGTGTGTGACGTGTGTGACTTGTCTCACGTGTGTGTGTGACGCGTGTGTGTGACGTGTGTGTGTGACGTGTGTGTGTGACGTGTGTGTGTGACGCGTGTGTATGACGTGTGTGTGTGACGTGTGTGTGACGTGTGTGTGTGACGTGTGTGTGTGACGTGTGTGTGTGACGTGTGTGACGTGTGTGTGTGACGTGTGTGACGTTTGTGTGTGACGTGTGTGTCGTGTGTGACGTGTGTGACGTGTGAGACGCGTGTGACGTGTGTGGCGTGTGACGTGTGTGGCGTGTGACGTGTGTGACGTGTGTGACGTGTGTGACGTGTGTGACGTGTGTGACGTGTTTGACGTGTGTGACGTGTGTAACGTGTGTGACGTGTGTGACTTGTCTGACGTGTGTGACGTGTGTGACTTAGTGTGTGATGTGTGTGACGTGTGTGACGTGTGTGACGTGTGTCACGTGTGTGACTTGTCTCACGTGTGTGACGTGTGTGACTTGTGTGTGACGTGTGTGACGTGTGTGCTGTGTGTGACGTATGTGACGTGCGTAACGTGTGTGACGTGTGACGTGTGTGACTGTGTGACGTGTGTGACATGTGTGAAATGTGTGACATGTGTGACGTGTGTTACGTGTGTGACGTGTGTGACGTCTGTGACATGTGTGATTGCCGTGTGTGTGTGTGTGGTGTGTGTGAGACGTGTGTGTGTGTAACGTGTGTGTGTGACGTGTGTGACGTGTGACGTGTGTGACGTGTGTTTGGTGTGTGACGTGTGTGTGTGACGTGTGTGTGTGACGTGTGTGTGTGACATGTGTGTGTGACGTGAGTGTGTGACATGTGTGACATGTGTGTGTGATGTGTGTGTGTAACGTGTGTGTGTGACGTAAGTGTGTGACGTGTGTGTGTGACGTGTGTGACGTGTGTGTGTGACGTGTGGACGTGTGTGTGTGACGTGTGTGTGTGACGTGTATGTGTGACGTGTGTGTGTGACGTGTGTGTGTGACGTGTGTGTGTGACGTGTGTGTGTGACGTGTGAGTGAGACGTGTGTGTGTGACGTGCGTGTGTGACGTGTGTGTGTGACGTGTGTGTGTTACGTGTGTGTGTGACGTGTGTGTGAGACGTGTGTGTGACGTGTGGGTGTGTGACGTGTGTGTGTGACGTGTGTGTGTTACGTGTGTGTGTGACATGTGTGTGTGACGTGTGTGTGTGACATGTGTGTGTGATGTATGTGTGTGACGTGTGTGTGTGACGTAAGTGTGTGACGTGTGTGTGTGACGTGTGTGACGTGTGTGACGAGTGTGTGTGACGTGTGTGACGTGTGTGACGTGTGTGTGTGACGTGTGTGTGTGAAGTGTGTGTGTGACGTGTGTGTGTGACGCGTGTGTGTGAAGTGTGTGTGTGACGTGTGTGTGTGACGTGCGTAAGTGAGGTGTGTGACGTGTGTGTGTGACGTGTGTGGCGTGTGACGTGTGTGACGTGTGTGACGTGTGTGTGTTATGGGTGTGACGTGTGTGTGTGACGTGTGTGTCACGTGTGTGATTTGTGTGACGTATACGACGTGTGTAACGTGTGTGACGTGTGACGTGTGTGACATGTGTGACGTGTGTGACGTGTGTGACGTGTGTGACGTGTGTGACGTGTGTGACGTCTGTGACATGTGTGTGTGACATGTGTGTGTGACGTGTGTGAGTGACGTGTGTGATTGCCGTGTGTGTGTGACGTGTGTGAGACGTGTGTGTGTGTGTAACGTGTGTGTGTGTGACGTGTGTGTGCGACGTGTGTGTGTGACGTGTGTGTGTGACGTGTGTGTGTGACGTGTGTGTGTGAAGTGTGTGTGTGACGTGTGTGTGTGACGTGCGTAAGTGAGGTGTGTGACGTGTGTGTGTGACGTGTGTGGCGTGTGACGTGTTTGACGTGTGTGACGTGTGTGTGTTATGGGTGTGACGTGTGTGTGTGACGTGTGTGTCACGTGTGTGATTTGTGTGACGTATGCGACGTGTGTAACGTGTGTGACGTGTGACGTGTGTGACATGTGTGACGTGTGTGACGTGTGTGACGTGTGTGACGTGTGTGACGTGTGTGACGTCTGTGACATGTGTGTGTGACATGTGTGTGTGACGTGTGTGAGTGACGTGTGTGATTGCCGTGTGTGTGTGACGTGTGTGAGACGTGTGTGTGTGTGAAACGTGTGTGTGTGTGACGTGTGTGTGCGACGTGTGTGTGTGACGTGTGTGTGTGACGTGTGTGACGTGTGACGTGTGTGACGTGTGTGACGTGTGTGACGTGTGTGACGTGTGTATGATGTGTGTGACGTGTGTGTGTGACGTGTGTGTGTGACATGTGTGTGTGACGTGTGTGTGTGACATGTGTGTGACTTGTTGTGTGACGTGTGTGTGTGATGTGTGTGTGTGACGTGTGTGTGTGACGTAAGTGTGTGACGTGTGTGACGTGTGTGTGTGAGGTGTGTGGGTGACGTGTGTGTGTGTGACGTGTGTGTGTGACGTGTGTGTGTAACGTGTGTGTGTGACGTGTGAGTGAGACGTGTGTGTGTGACGTGTTTGTGTGACGTGTGTGTGTGACGTGTGTGTGTGACGTGTGTGTGAGACGTGTGTGTGACGTGTGTGTGTGTGACGTGTGTGTGACGAGTGTGTGTAACGCGTGTGTGTGTGTGTGACGTGTGTGTGTGTGACGTGTGTGTGTGACGTGTGTGTGTGACGTGTGTGACGTGTGACGTGTGTGACGTGTGTGACGTGTGTGACGTGTGTGACGTGTGTGACGTGTGTGACGTGTGTATGATGTGTGTGACGTGTGTGTGTGACGTGTGTGTGTGACATGTGTGTGTGACGTGTGTGTGTGACATGTGTGTGTGACTTGTGTGTGTGATGTGTGTGTGTGACGTGTGTGTGTGACGTAAGTGTGTGACGTGTGTGACGTGTGTGTGTGAGGTGTGTGGGTGACGTGTGTGTGTGTGACGTGTGTGTGTGACGTGTGTGTGTGACGTGTGTGTGTAACGTGTGTGTGTGACGTGTGAGTGAGACGTGTGTGTGTGACGTGTTTGTGTGACGTGTGTGTGTGACGTGTGTGTGTGACGTGTGTGTGAGACGTGTGTGTGACGTGTGTGTGTGTGACGTGTGTGTGTGACGAGTTTGTGTAACGCGTGTGTGTGTGTGTGACGTGTGTGTGTGTGACGTGTGTGTGTAACGTGTGCGACGTGTGTGATGTGTGTGACATGTGTGACGTGAGTGACGTGTGTGACGTGTGCGGCGTGTGTGACGTGTGTGACGTGTGTGACGTGTGTGACGCGTGTGACGTGTGTGGCGTGTGACGTGTGTGACGTGTGTGATTTGTGTGACGTATGCGACGTGTGTAACGTGTGTGACGTGTGACGTGTGTGACGTGTGTGACATGTGTGACGTGTGTGACGTGTGTGACGTGTGTGACGTGTGTGACGTGTGTGACGTGTGTGTGTGACGTGTGTGAGTGACGTGTGTGATTGCCGTGTGTGTGTGACGTGTGTGAGACGTGTGTGTGTGTGTAACGTGTGTGTGTGTGACGTGTGTGTGCGACGTGAGTGTGTGACGTGTGTGTGTGACGTGTGTGACGTGTGACGTGTGTGACGTGTGTGACGTGTGTGACGTGTGTGACGTGTGTGACGTGTGTGACGTGTGTGACGTGTGTGACGTGTGTATGATGTGTGTGACGTGTGTGTGTGACGTGTGTGTGTGACGTGTGTGTGTGACATGTGTGTGTGACTTGTGTGTGTGACATGTGTGTGTGACTTGTGTGTGTGACGTGTGTGTGTGATGTGTGTGTGTGACGTGTGTGTGTGACGTAAGTGTGTGACGTGTGTGACGTGTGTGTGTGAGGTGTGTGGGTGACGTGTGTGTGTGTGACGTGTGTGTGTGTGACGTGTGTGTGTGACGTGTGTGTAACGTGTGTGTGTGTGACGTGTGTGTGTGACGTGTGTGTGACGTGTGTGTGACGTGTGTGTGTGTGACGTGTGTGTGTGACGTGTGTGTGTTACGTGTGTGTGTGACATGTGTGTGTGACGTGTGTGTGTGACATGTGTGTGTGATGTGTGTGTGTGACGTGTGTGTGTGACGTGCGTAAGTGAGGTGTGTGACGTGTGTGTGTGACGTGTGTGACGTGTGTGTGTGACGTGTGTGTCGTGTGTGACGTGTGTGACGTGTGTGACGTGTGTGACGTGTGTGGCGTGTGACGTGTGTGACGTGTGTGCGTGACGTGTGTGTGTGACGTGTGTGTGTGACGTGTGTGTGTGACGTGTGTGTGTGACGTGTGTGTCTGACATGTGTGACGTGTGTGACGTGTGTGTGTGACGTGTGTGACGTGTGTGACGTTTGTGTGTGACGTGTGTGTGTGACGTGTGTGACGTGTGTGTCGTGTGTGACGTGTGTGACGCGTGTGACGTGTGTGGCGTGTGACGTGTGTGGCGTGTGACGTGTGTGACGTGTGTGACGTGTGTGACGTGTGTGACGTGTGTGACTTGTCTGACGTGTGTGACGTGTGTGACTTAGTGTGTGATGTGTGTGACGTGTGTGACGTGTGTCACGTGTGTGACTTGTCTCACGTGTGTGACGTGTGTGACTTGTGTGTGACGTGTGTGACGTGTGTGATGTGTGTGACGTATGTGACGTGCGTAACGTGTGTGACGTGTGACGTGTGTGACTGTGTGACGTGCGTGACATGTGTGACGTGTGTGACGTGTGTGACGTGTGTGACGTCTGTGACATGTGTGTGTGACGTGTGTGTGTGACGTGTGTGTGTGACGTGTGTGTGTGACGTGTGTGATTGCCGTGTGTGTGTGACGTGTGTGTGAGACGTGTGTGTGTGTAACGTGTGTGTGTGACGTGTGTGTGTGACGTGTGTGTGTGACGTGTGTGACGTGTGACGTGTGTGACGTGTGTGTGTGACGTGTGTGTGTGACATGTGTGTGAGACGTGTGTGTGTGACGTGTGTGTGAGACGTGTGTGTGTGAGGTGTGTGGGTGAAGTGTGTGTGTGTGACGTGTGTGTGTGACGTGTGTGTGTAACGTGTGTGTGTGACGTGTGAGTGAGACGTGTGTGTGTGACGTGTGTGTGTGACGTGTGTGTGTGACGTGTGTGTGTGACGTGTGCGTGAGAAGTGTGTGTGACGTGTGTGTGTGTGACGTGTGTGTGTGACGAGTGTGTGTAACGTGTGTGTGTGTGTGTGTGTGACGTGTGTGTGTGTGTGTGTGACGTGTGTGTGTAACGTGTGCGACGTGTGTGATGTGTGTGACGTGTGTGACGTGAGTGACATGTGTGACGTGTGTGACGTGTGTGACGTGAGTGACGTGTGTGACGTGTGTGACGTGAGTGACGTGTGTGACGTGTGTGACGTGTGTTACGTGTGTGTGTGACGTGTGTGTGACGTGTGTGTGAGACGCGTGTAACGTGTGTGACGTGTGTGGCGTGTGACGTGTGTGACGTGTGTGACGTGTGTGACGACTGTGACATGTGTGTGTGACGTGTGTGTGTGACGTGTGTGTGTGACGTGTGTGATTGCCGTGTGTGTGTGACGTGTGTGTGAGACGTGTGTGTGTGTAACGTGTGTGTGTGACGTGTGTGTGTGACGTGTGTGTGTGACGTGTGTGACGTGTGACGTGTGTGACGTGTGTTTAGTGTGTGACGTGTGTGTGTGACGTGTGTGTGTGACGTGTGTGTGTGTGACATGTGTGTGTGACGTGAGTGTGTGACATGTGTGTGTGACTTGTGTGTGTGACATGTGTGTGTGATGTGTGTGTGTGACGTGTGTGTGTGACGTAAGTGTGTGACGTGTGTGTGTGACGTGTGTGACGTGTGTGACGTGTGTGTGTGACGTGTGTGTGTGACGTGTATGTGTGACGTGTGTGTGTGACGTGTGTGTGTGACGTGTGTGTGTGTGACGTGTGAGTGAGACGTGTGTGTGTGACGTGCGTGTGTGACGTGTGTGTGTGACGTGTGTGTGTGACGTGTGTGTGTGACGTGTGTGTGAGACGTGTGTGTGACGTGTGTGTGACGTGTGTGTGTGACGTGTGTGTGTTACGTGTGTGTGTGACATGTGTGTGTGTGACATGTGTGTGTGATGTGTGTGTGTGACGTGTGTGTGTGACGTGCGTAAGTGAGGTGTGTGACGTGTGTGTGTGACGTGTGTGACGTGTGTGTGTGACGTGTGTGTCGTGTGTGACGTGTGTGACGTGTGTGACGTGTGTGACGTGTGTGACGTGTGTGGCGTGTGACGTGTGTGACGTGTGTGACGTGTGTGTGTTATGGGTGTGACGTGTGTGTGACGTGTGTGTCTGACGTTTGTGACGTGTGTGACGTGTGTGACGTGTGTCACGTGTGTGACTTGTCTTACGTGTGTGACGTGTGTGACTTGTGTGTGACGTGTGTGACGTGTGTGATTTGTGTGACGTATGCGACGTGTGTAACGTGTGTGACGTGTGACGTGTGTGACTGTGTGACGTGTGTGACATGTGTGACGTGTGTGACGTGTGTGACGTGTGTGTCGTGTGTGACGTGTGTGACGTGTGTGTGTGACGTGTGTGTGTGACGTGTATGTGTGACGTGTGTGTGACGCGTGTGTGTGACGTGTGTGTGTGACGTGTGTGTGTGACGTGTGTGTGTGACGTGTGTGTGTGACGTGTGTGTGTGACGTGTGTGTGTGACGTGCGTGTGTGACGTGTGACGTGTGTGTGTGACGTGTGTGACGTGTGTGACGTTTGTGTGTGACGTGTGTGTGTGACGTGTGTGACGTGTGTGTCGTGTGTGACGTGTGTGATGCGTGTGACGTGTGTGGCGTGTGACGTGTGTGGCGTGTGACGTGTGTGACGTGTGTGACGTGTGTGACGTGTGTGACGTGTGTGACGTGTGTGACTTGTCTGACGTGTGTGACGTGTGTGACTTAGTGTGTGATGTGTGTGACGTGTGTGACGTGTGTGACGTGTGTCACGTGTGTGACTTGTCTCACGTGTGTGACGTGTGTGACTTGTGTGTGACGTGTGTGACGTGTGTGATGTGTGTGACGTATGTGACGTGCGTAACGTGTGTGACGTGTGACGTGTGTGACTGTGTGACGTGCGTGACATGTGTGACGTGTGTGACGTATGTGACGTCTGTGACATGTGTGTGTGACGTGTGTGTGTGACGTGTGTGTGTGACGTGTGTGATTGCCGTGTGTGTGTGACGTGTGTGTGAGACGTGTGTGTGTAACGTGTGTGTGTGACGTGTGTGTGTGACGTGTGTGATTGCCGTGTGTGTGTGACGTGTGTGTGAGACGTGTGTGTGTGTGTAACGTGTGTGTGTGACGTGTGTGTGTGACGTGTGTGTGTGACGTGTGACGTGTGTGACGTGTGTTTAGTGTGTGACGTGTGTGTGTGACGTGTGTGTGTGACGTGTGTGTGTGACATGTGTGTGTGACGTGAGTGTGTGACATGTGTGTGTGACTTGTGTTGTGACATGTGTGTGATGTGTGTGTGTGACGTGTGTGTGTGACGTAAGTGTGTGACGTGTGTGTGTGACGTGTGTGACGTGTGTGACGTGTGTGTGTGACGTGTGTGTGTGACGTGTATGTGTGACGTGTGTGTGACGTGTGTGTGTGTGACGTGTGTGTGTGACGTGTGTGTGTGACGTGTGAGTGAGACGTGTGTGTGTGACGTGCGTGTGTGACGTGTGTGTGTGACGTGTGTGTGTGACGTGTGTGTGTGACGTGTGTGTGAGACGTGTGTGTGACGTGTGTGTGTGTGACGTGTGTGTGTAACGTGTGTGTGTTACGTGTGTGTGTGACATGTGTGTGTGACGTGTGTGTGTGACATGTGTGTGTGATGTGTGTGTGTGACGTGTGTGTGTGACGTGCGTAAGTGAGGTGTGTGACGTGTGTGTGTGACGTGTGTGACGTGTGTGTCGTGTGTGACGTGTGTGACGTGTGTGACGTGTGTGACGTGTGTGGCGTGTGACGTGTGTGACGTGTGTGACGTGTGTGACGTGTGTGTGTTATGGGTGTGACGTGTGTGTGTGACGTGTGTGTCTGACGTTTGTGACGTGTGTGACGTGTGTGACGTGTGTCACGTGTGTGACTTGTCTTACGTGTGTGACGTGTGTGACTTGTGTGTGACGTGTGTGACGTGTGTGATTTGTGTGACGTATGCGACGTGTGTAACGTGTGTGACGTGTGACGTGTGTGACTGTGTGACGTGTGTGACATGTGTGACGTGTGTGACGTGTGTGACGTGTGTGACGTGTGTGACGTGTGTGACGTCTGTGACATGTGTGTGTGACGTGTGTGTGTGACGTGTGTGTGTGACGTGTGTGATTGCCGTGTGTGTGTGACGTGTGTGAGACGTGTGTGTGTGTGTGTAACGTGTGTGTGTGACGTGTGTGTGTGACGCGTGTGTGTGACGTGTGTGTGTGACGTGTGTGTCTGACGTTTGTGACGTGTGTGACGTGTGTGACGTGTGTCACGTGTGTGACTTGTCTTACGTGTGTGACGTGTGTGACTTGTGTGTGACGTGTGTGACGTGTGTGATTTGTGTGACGTATGCGACGTGTGTAACGTGTGTGACGTGTGACGTGTGTGACTGTGTGACGTGTGTGACATGTGTGACGTGTGTGACGTGTGTGACGTGTGTGTCGTGTGTGACGTGTGTGACGTGTGTGTGTGACGTGTGTGTGTGACGTGTGTGTGTGACATGTGTGTGTGACGTGAGTGTGTGACATGTGTGTGTGACTTGTGTGTGTGATGTGTGTGTGTGACGTGTGTGTGTGACGTAAGTGTGTGACGTGTGTGTGTGACGTGTGTGACGTGTGTGACGTGTGTGTGTGACGTGTGTGTGTGACGTGTATGTGTGACGTGTGTGTGACGCGTGTGTGTGACGTGTGTGTGTGACGTGTGTGTGACGTGTGTGTGTGACGTGTGTGTGTGACGTGTGTGTGTGACGTGTGTGTGTGACGTGCGTGTGTGACGTGTGTGACGTGTGTGTGTGACGTGTGTGACGTGTGTGACGTTTGTGTGTGACGTGAGTGTGTGACGTGTGTGACGTGTGTGTCGTGTGTGACGTGTGTGATGCGTGTGACGTGTGTGGCGTGTGACGTGTGTGGCGTGTGACGTGTGTGACGTGTGTGACGTGTGTGACGTGTGTGACGTGTGTGACGTGTGTGACTTGTCTGACGTGTGTGACGTGTGTGACTTAGTGTGTGATGTGTGTGACGTGTGTGACGTGTGTGACGTGTGTCACGTGTGTGACTTGTCTCACGTGTGTGACGTGTGTGACTTGTGTGTGACGTGTGTGACGTGTGTGATGTGTGTGACGTATGTGACGTGCGTAACGTGTGTGACGTGTGACGTGTGTGACTGTGTGACGTGCGTGACATGTGTGACGTGTGTGACGTATGTGACGTCTGTGACATGTGTGTGTGACGTGTGTGTGTGACGTGTGTGTGTGACGTGTGTGATTGCCGTGTGTGTGTGACGTGTGTGTGAGACGTGTGTGTGTAACGTGTGTGTGTGACGTGTGTGTGTGACGTGTGTGATTGCCGTGTGTGTGTGACGTGTGTGTGAGACGTGTGTGTGTGTGTAACGTGTGTGTGTGACGTGTGTGTGTGACGTGTGTGTGTGACGTGTGACGTGTGTGACGTGTGTTTAGTGTGTGACGTGTGTGTGTGACGTGTGTGTGTGACGTGTGTGTGTGACATGTGTGTGTGACGTGAGTGTGTGACATGTGTGTGTGACTTGTGTTGTGACATGTGTGTGATGTGTGTGTGTGACGTGTGTGTGTGACGTAAGTGTGTGACGTGTGTGTGTGACGTGTGTGACGTGTGTGACGTGTGTGTGTGACGTGTGTGTGTGACGTGTATGTGTGACGTGTGTGTGACGTGTGTGTGTGACGTGTGTGTGTGACGTGTGTGTGTGACGTGTGAGTGAGACGTGTGTGTGTGACGTGCGTGTGTGACGTGTGTGTGTGACGTGTGTGTGTGACGTGTGTGTGACGTGTGTGTGAGACGTGTGTGTGACGTGTGTGTGTGTGACGTGTGTGTGTGACGTGTGTGTGTTACGTGTGTGTGTGACATGTGTGTGTGACTTGTGTGTGTGACATGTGTGTGTTATGTGTGTGTGTGACGTGTGTGTGTGACGTGCGTAAGTGAGGTGTGTGACGTGTGTGTGTGACGTGTGTGACGTGTGTGTCGTGTGTGACGTGTGTGACGTGTGTGACGTGTGTGACGTGTGTGGCGTGTGACGTGTGTGACGTGTGTGACGTGTGTGACGTGTGTGTGTTATGGGTGTGACGTGTGTGTGTGACTTAGTGTGTGACGTGTGTGACGTGTGTGACGTGTGTGACGTGTGTGACGTCTGTGACATGTGTGTGTGACGTGTGTGTGTGACGTGTGTGTGTGACGTGTGTGATTGCCGTGTGTGTGTGACGTGTGTGAGACGTGTGTGTGTGTGTAACGTGTGTGTGTGACGTGTGTGTGTGACGCGTGTGTGTGACGTGTGTGTGTGACGTGTGTGACGTGTGACGTGTGTGACGTGTGTGACGTGTGTGACGTGTGTGACGTGTGTGACGTGTGTATGATGAGTGTGACGTGTGTGTGACGTGTGTGTGTGTGACATGTGTGTGTGACGTGTGTGTGTGACTTGTGTGTGTGATGTGTGTGTGATGTGTGTGTGTGACGTGTGAGTGTGTGACGTAAGTGTGTGACGTGTGTGTGTGACGTGTGTGACGTGTGTGACGTGTGTGTGTGAGGTGTGTGGGTGAAGTGTGTGTGTGTGACGTGTGTGTGTAACGTGTGTGTGTGATGTGTGTGTGTAACGTGTGTGTGTGACGTGTGAGTGAGACGTGTGTGTGTGACGTGAGTGTGTGACATGTGTGTGTGACTTGTGTTGTGACATGTGTGTGATGTGTGTGTGTGACGTGTGTGTGTGACGTAAGTGTGTGACGTGTGTGTGTGACGTGTGTGACGTGTGTGACGTGTGTGTGTGACGTGTGTGTGTGACGTGTATGTGTGACGTGTGTGTGACGTGTGTGTGTGTGACGTGTGTGTGTGACGTGTGTGTGTGACGTGTGAGTGAGACGTGTGTGTGTGACGTGCGTGTGTGACGTGTGTGTGTGACGTGTGTGTGTGACGTGTGTGTGTGACGTGTGTGTGAGACGTGTGTGTGACGTGTGTGTGTGTGACGTGTGTGTGTAACGTGTGTGTGTTACGTGTGTGTGTGACATGTGTGTGTGACGTGTGTGTGTGACATGTGTGTGTGATGTGTGTGTGTGACGTGTGTGTGTGACGTGCGTAAGTGAGGTGTGTGACGTGTGTGTGTGACGTGTGTGACGTGTGTGTCGTGTGTGACGTGTGTGACGTGTGTGACGTGTGTGACGTGTGTGGCGTGTGACGTGTGTGACGTGTGTGACGTGTGTGACGTGTGTGTGTTATGGGTGTGACGTGTGTGTGTGACGTGTGTGTCTGACGTTTGTGACGTGTGTGACGTGTGTGACGTGTGTCACGTGTGTGACTTGTCTTACGTGTGTGACGTGTGTGACTTGTGTGTGACGTGTGTGACGTGTGTGATTTGTGTGACGTATGCGACGTGTGTAACGTGTGTGACGTGTGACGTGTGTGACTGTGTGACGTGTGTGACATGTGTGACGTGTGTGACGTGTGTGACGTGTGTGACGTGTGTGACGTGTGTGACGTCTGTGACATGTGTGTGTGACGTGTGTGTGTGACGTGTGTGTGTGACGTGTGTGATTGCCGTGTGTGTGTGACGTGTGTGAGACGTGTGTGTGTGTGTAACGTGTGTGTGTGACGTGTGTGTGTGACGCGTGTGTGTGACGTGTGTGTGTGACGTGTGTGTCTGACGTTTGTGACGTGTGTGACGTGTGTGAAGTGTGTCACGTGTGTGACTTGTCTTACGTGTGTGACGTGTGTGACTTGTGTGTGACGTGTGTGACGTGTGTGATTTGTGTGACGTATGCGACGTGTGTAACGTGTGTGACGTGTGACGTGTGTGACTGTGTGACGTGTGTGACATGTGTGACGTGTGTGACGTGTGTGACGTGTGTGTCGTGTGTGACGTGTGTGACGTGTGTGTGTGACGTGTGTGTGTGACGTGTGTGTGTGTCATGTGTGTGTGACGTGAGTGTGTGACATGTGTGTGTGACTTGTGTGTGTGATGTGTGTGTGTGACGTGTGTGTGTGACGTAAGTGTGTGACGTGTGTGTGTGACGTGTGTGACGTGTGTGACGTGTGTGACGTGTGTGTGTGACGTGTGTGTGTGACGTGTATGTGTGACGTGTGTGTGACGCGTGTGTGTGACGTGTGTGTGTGACGTGTGTGTGACGTGTGTGTGTGACGTGTGTGTGTGACGTGTGTGTGTGACGTGTGTGTGTGACGTGCGTGTGTGACGTGTGTGACGTGTGTGTGTGACGTGTGTGACGTGTGTGACGTTTGTGTGTGACGTGTGTGTGTGACGTGTGTGACGTGTGTGTCGTGTGTGACGTGTGTGATGCGTGTGACGTGTGTGGCGTGTGACGTGTGTGGCGTGTGACGTGTGTGACGTGTGTGACGTGTGTGACGTGTGTGACGTGTGTGACGTGTGTGACTTGTCTGACGTGTGTGACGTGTGTGACTTAGTGTGTGATGTGTGTGACGTGTGTGACGTGTGTGACGTGTGTCACGTGTGTGACTTGTCTCACGTGTGTGACGTGTGTGACTTGTGTGTGACGTGTGTGACGTGTGTGATGTGTGTGACGTATGTGACGTGCGTAACGTGTGTGACGTGTGACGTGTGTGACTGTGTGACGTGCGTGACATGTGTGACGTGTGTGACGTATGTGACGTCTGTGACATGTGTGTGTGACGTGTGTGTGTGACGTGTGTGTGTGACGTGTGTGATTGCCGTGTGTGTGTGACGTGTGTGTGAGACGTGTGTGTGTAACGTGTGTGTGTGACGTGTGTGTGTGACGTGTGTGATTGCCGTGTGTGTGTGACGTGTGTGTGAGACGTGTGTGTGTGTGTAACGTGTGTGTGTGACGTGTGTGTGTGACGTGTGTGTGTGACGTGTGACGTGTGTGACGTGTGTTTAGTGTGTGACGTGTGTGTGTGACGTGTGTGTGTGACGTGTGTGTGTGACATGTGTGTGTGACGTGAGTGTGTGACATGTGTGTGTGACTTGTGTTGTGACATGTGTGTGATGTGTGTGTGTGACGTGTGTGTGTGACGTAAGTGTGTGACGTGTGTGTGTGACGTGTGTGACGTGTGTGACGTGTGTGTGTGACGTGTGTGTGTGACGTGTATGTGTGACGTGTGTGTGACGTGTGTGTGTGACGTGTGTGTGTGACGTGTGTGTGTGACGTGTGAGTGAGACGTGTGTGTGTGACGTGCGTGTGTGACGTGTGTGTGTGACGTGTGTGTGTGACGTGTGTGTGACGTGTGTGTGAGACGTGTGTGTGACGTGTGTGTGTGTGACGTGTGTGTGTGACGTGTGTGTGTTACGTGTGTGTGTGACATGTGTGTGTGACTTGTGTGTGTGACATGTGTGTGTTATGTGTGTGTGTGACGTGTGTGTGTGACGTGCGTAAGTGAGGTGTGTGACGTGTGTGTGTGACGTGTGTGACGTGTGTGTCGTGTGTGACGTGTGTGACGTGTGTGACGTGTGTGACGTGTGTGGCGTGTGACGTGTGTGACGTGTGTGACGTGTGTGACGTGTGTGTGTTATGGGTGTGACGTGTGTGTGTGACTTAGTGTGTGACGTGTGTGACGTGTGTGACGTGTGTGACGTGTGTGACGTCTGTGACATGTGTGTGTGACGTGTGTGTGTGACGTGTGTGTGTGACGTGTGTGATTGCCGTGTGTGTGTGACGTGTGTGAGACGTGTGTGTGTGTGTAACGTGTGTGTGTGACGTGTGTGTGTGACGCGTGTGTGTGACGTGTGTGTGTGACGTGTGTGACGTGTGACGTGTGTGACGTGTGTGACGTGTGTGACGTGTGTGACGTGTGTGACGTGTGTATGATGAGTGTGACGTGTGTGTGACGTGTGTGTGTGTGACATGTGTGTGTGACGTGTGTGTGTGACTTGTGTGTGTGATGTGTGTGTGATGTGTGTGTGTGACGTGTGAGTGTGTGACGTAAGTGTGTGACGTGTGTGTGTGACGTGTGTGACGTGTGTGACGTGTGTGTGTGAGGTGTGTGGGTGAAGTGTGTGTGTGTGACGTGTGTGTGTAACGTGTGTGTGTGATGTGTGTGTGTAACGTGTGTGTGTGACGTGTGAGTGAGACGTGTGTGTGTGATGTGTTGTGTGACGTGTGTGTGTGACGTGTGTGTGTGACGTGTGTGTGTGACGTGTGTGTGAGAAGTGTGTGTGACGTGTGTGTGTGTGACGTGTGTGTGTGACGAGTGTGTGTAACGTGTGTGTGTGTGTGTGTGTGTGTGACGTGTGTGTGTGTGTGACGTGTGTGTGTAACGTGTGCGACGTGTGTGATGTGTGTGACGTGTGTGACGTGAGTGACGTGTGTGACGTGTGCGGCGTATGTGACGTGTGTGACGTGTGTGACGTGTGTGACGTGTGTGACGTGTGTTTGTGATGTGTTTGACGTGTGTGTGTGAGGTGTGTGTGTGTGTGTGTGACGTGTTTGTGTGTGTTACGTGTGTGACGTGTGTGTGTGATGTGTGTAACGTGTGTGAGTGACGTGTGTGTGTGTGACGTGTGTGTGAGACGTCTGTGTGTGTGTGTGTGTTTGACGTGTTTGCGTGACGTGTGTGTGTGACGTGTGTGTGTGAGACGTGTGTGTGAGACGTGTGTGTGACGCGTGTGTGTGACGTGTGTGTGTGACGTGTGTGTGTGACGTGTGTGTGTGACGTGTGTGTGTGTGTGACGTGTGTGTGTGACGTGTGTGTGTGACGTGTGTGTGTGACGTGCGTGTGTGACGTGTGTGTGTGACGTGTGTGACGTGTGTGTGTGACGTGTGTGACGTTTGTGTGTGATGTATGTGTGTGACGTGTGTGACGTGTGTGTCGTGTGTGACGTGTGTGACGCGTGTGACGTGTGTGGCGTGTGACGTGTGTGGCGTGTGACGTGTGTGACGTGTGTGACGTGTGTGACGTGTGTGACGTGTGTGACGTGTGTGACGTGTGTGACTTGTCTGACGTGTGTGACGTGTGTGACTTAGTGTGTGAAGTGTGTGACGTGTGTGATGTGTGTGACGTGTGTGATGTGTGTGATGTGTGTGATGTGTGTGATGTGTGTGATGTGTGTGATGTGTGTGACGTGTATGACGTGTGTGTGATGTGTGTGACGTGTGTGTGCGACGTGTGTGTGTGACGTGTGTGTGTGACATGTGTGTGTGACGTGTGTGAGGTGTGTGACGTGTGTGTGACGTGTGTGTGTGACGTGTGTGACGTGTGTGACGTGTGTGACGTGTGTGACGTGTGTGACGTGTGTGATGTGTGTGTGTGTGACGTGTGTGTGTGACGGGTGTGTGTGACGTGTGTGTGAGAAGTGTGTGTGTGAAGTGTGTGTGTGACGTGTGTGTGTGACGTGTGTGACGTGTGTGACGTGTGTGACGTGTATGACGTGTGTGACGTGTGTGTGTGACGTGTGTCTGTGACATGTGTGTGTAACGTGTGTGTGTGACGTGTGTGTGTGACATGTGTGTGACGTGTGTGTGTGACGTGTGTGTGTGATGTGCGTGTGTGACGTGTGTGTGTGACGTGTGTGTGTGTGACGTGTGTGTGTGACGAGTGTGTGTAACGTGTGTGTGTGTGTGTGACGTGTGTGTGTGTGACGTGTGTGTGACGTGTGCAACGTGTGTGACGTGTGCGGCGTGTGTGACGTGTGTGACGTGTGTGACGTGTGTGACGTGTGTGATGTGTGTGTGTGTGACGTGTGTGTGTGACGGGTGTGTGTGACGTGTGTGTGAGAAGTGTGTGTGTGAAGTGTGTGTGTGACGTGTGTGTGTGACGTGTGTGACGTGTGTGACGTGTATGACGTGTGTGACGTGTGTGTGTGACGTGTGTGTGTGTGACATGTGTGTGTAACGTGTGTGTGTGACGTGTGTGTGTGACATGTGTGTGACGTGTGTGTGTGACGTGTGTGTGTGATGTGCGTGTGTGACGTGTGTGTGTGACGTGTGTGTGACGTGTGTGTGAGACGCGTGTGACATGTGTGACGTGTGTGACGTGTGTGACGTGTGTGACGTTTGTGACGTGTGTGACGTGTGTGACGTGTGTGTGTGATGTGTGTGACGTGTGTGTATGACGTGTGTGTGACGTGTGTGTGTGACGTGTGTGTGTGACGTGTGTGTGTGACGTGTGTGTGAGACGTGTGTGTGACGTGTGTGTGTGTGACGTGTGTGTGTGACGAGTGTGTGTAACGTGTGTGTGTGTGTGTGACGTGTGTGTGTGTGTGACGTGTGTGTGACGTGTGCGACGTGTGTGATGTGTGTGACGTGTGTGACGTGAGTGACGTGTGTGACGTGTGCGGCGTGTGTGACGTGTGTGACGTGTGTGACGTGTGTGACGTGTGTTTGTGATGTGTGTGACGTGTGTGTGTGCCGTGTGTGTGTGTGTGACGTGTTTGTGTGTGTTACGTGTGTGACGTGTGTGTGTGATGTGTGTAACGTGTGTGAGTGACGTGTGTGTGTGTGTGTGACGTGTGTGTGAGACGTCTGTGTGTGTGTGTGTGTTTGACGTGTGTGCGTGACGTGTGTGTGTGACGTGTGTGTGTGAGTCGTGTGTGTGAGACGTGTGTGTGTGACGCGTGTGTGTGACGTGTGTGTGTGACGTGTGTGTGTGACGTGCGTGTGTGACGTGTGTGTGTGACGTGTGTGTGACGTGTGTGTGTGACGTGTGTGTGTGTGACGTGCGTGTGTGACGTGTGTGTGTGTGACGTGTGTGACGTGTGTGTGTGACGTGTGTGACGTTTGTGTGTGACGTGTGTGTGTGACGTGTGTGACGTGTGTGTTGTGTGTGACGTGTGTGACGCGTGTGACGTGTGTGGCGTGTGACGTGTGTGGCGTGTGACGTGTGTGACGTGTGTGACGTGTGTGACGTGTGTGACGTGTGTGACGTGTGTGACGTGTGTGACTTGTCTGTCGTGTGTGACGTGTGACGTGTGTGGCGTGTGACGTGTGTGGCGTGTGACGTGAGTGACGTGTGACGTGTGTGACGTGTGTGACGTGTGTGACTTGTCTGACGTGTGTGACGTGTGTGACTTAGTGTGTGATGTGTGTGACGTGTGTGATGTGTGTGACGTGTGTGATGTGTGTGATGTGTGTGATGTGTGTGATGTGTGTGATGTGTGTGACGTGTAAGTTGTATATACATTTATTATGTGAATTCCTTTGTTCAGACATATATTATTACACGTAGGTGCTGTCTACAATATTTATATCTTATCATATTATTCATATTACAAGTAAACAGCACGTGTTTAGTTGTTAATCATCATGCAGTATAAGAGTTACTCATAAACCATCCACAGTCAATTGTAGTCTTGACTTGTATCGATTCACATCGAATAAAATCTTTTTAAAAACAAACTTCTTCGGTATCATTATTTATTTGGCGCAGTCGGTAGCAAACTCGAAGTATTCGCAGAAAAAAGTACGCGATTTACGTTTGTTTTGACAATTTATCGAGTTAAGTGAACCAAGAAGAAGAAGTCGAAAAAGTAGAACTCACAGTGCCAACAAAGTTAGTGCCAGAGTTCATCACCTTCTTCGAAGAGAAGTTCCACAGAGCCAGCAAAGCTAGTGCCCGGATTCCTTCAACAAAAGAGGTGACTACAAGAGGCAATCTCGCAGAGCCAGCAACGCTAGTGCCAGAGACCCTGCTGCTTCGAGGCTACAATTCACCATCACCACCAAATGAAGATTGCAACAACATTATTTACCATAATTATATTATTGTAAGTTAATACTTTAATAAGTAATTAACATAATATTTTACACAAAAACTAACAGTAATAACGTTAGTAATTTTTATAAAATAATATAATATTAAACAATTATTTATTGATCTGATATATTCAGACATTTATTATTAATATCACAATGGCTGATAGAATACAAAAAATCAACTTTGCATTGAATTCGGTCCCAAATTACAACGGAGACCCAAACAAATTAAGTTCTTTTATTAGTGCTGTTAATACAATACAAAACCTTTTCGGTGTATTTAACCCACCACTTGATGACTTTGAAAAATCGATAGCATTTCTCCACATTAAAACAAAAATAGTCGATAAAGCACTCGACAGTATTAAAGACACAGAATTTCAAAATTGGAATGAACTAAAAGATCATCTTACAAACAATTTCAAAGATAAAACCAATGCCGTAACAATTATTAACGAAATCTTGAAAATTCAAAACGTTAAGAACCCTTACAAATTACTGGAAATAACTAAAGAAAAATAGATGGCATTTAAATCTCGATTAAGTATCGAAGAAAATAATAATGAAAAGAAAGTGCATATCATGGATTTTACAGAAAAATTAATCGTGAATAATTTCATTTCGTCAATTAGTGACCCTTACAGAAATAATTTGGCAACTAGAAACCCCACTACACTTGTGGATATTGAAAAACTTTTACAAAACGATTTTCAGTATTTAAAAAATACTAATGTACAAAATTTAAAACAATTACCCAGCATACCACCACAAAGATTTCCTACAAATTTTCCTACTGGCCCTATAAAAATGGCACCAGTAAAAACTCAAAATGCAACAAATGTAAATCCACAAATAAGACCAAAACCATTTGCACCTAGACAAAATTTCAATAACGCACAAGGAATGAGACCTGTTCCTATGTCAATGACAACGAGACAAACATTCACACCCAGAAACACACCTAATAATCATTTTACTCGTAACTCTAACCCAAATACCCCAAGAAACTTCGTAGCAGAAGAAGTTTACAATCAAGAGGTAAACACAGAGAACGACGATATTAATAATATTCCTTCCGAACAGCCTGAAGAAAATGAACAAACAGAAGAAAATAACTTTGATCCGAATATTTTTTTAGAGGAAACCAGCCTCGACAACTCGGAGAATTACTAAATTGTAATTATACAAGCAAATTACCCTTTTTAAAACTAAAAAATTATATCTGTCTAATTGATACGGGTTCAACAAAAAATCTTATTAGTAAAAATTATATCTATAAAAATAAATCAAAATTCCACATTTATAAAGAAAATTTCAGTTTATTCACTGCAACTGGAGTAACGCAGGGAAATGAATTCGTAATGCTTTCATTTAAAGGAAAATTATTCAAATGCTACCTATTTGATTTTCATGATAATTTTGATGTACTTTTCGGACTTGAAGCTTTAAAAACATTAAAAGCAAAAATTGATATAGTAAAAGATGAAATAACACTATTAAATATAAAGTTTAAATTACAATACTTTCACAAAACCCCTATCGAATCCTTAAATTGCGAAATTAATGACAATATTGATATTCAAAATTTACGCCTTGACCATCTTCATGAGAAAGAAAAAAATGCATTATTAAAAGTACTCAAAGAGTATAAAGACCTATTTCCAAAAGAAAATGATAAATTAACATTCACAAGTAAAATAAAACACCAAATTAATACAACAGATGAAACACCTATATATACAAGAAATTATAGATACCCCGAAATTTATAAAGAAGAAATTAGCAGGCAAACTAAAAAACTTTTAGATGAAAATATAATTCAAGAAAGTTATTCACCATGGTCATCACCTATATGGATAGTACCAAAGAAACTAGACGCTTCAGGTAAAAAGAAATATCGTATGGTTATTGATTATAGAAAATTAAACCAAAAAACCGTTGACGATAAATTCCCGATTCCAAACATAACAGAAATTCTTGATAAGTTAGGAAAATGTTGTTATTTTACTACTTTAGATTTGTCCTCAGGATTCCATCAGATAGAAGTAGATCCAAAAGATATCCCGAAAACAGCCTTTAGCACAGAATTAGGCCATTTCGAATTTAAAAGAATGCCATTTGGTCTAAAAAAACGCCCCAAGCACATTTCAAAGATTAATGAATTTAGTATTAAAAGAATATATTGGTAAAATTTGTTTAGTCTATTTAGACGATATTATTATATTGGGAACTTCATTACAAGAACATTTAGAAAACATAAAGAAAATATTTGAAAAATTGCTCGAAGCTAATTTAAAAATCCAAATTGATAAATCCGAATTTTTAAGAAAAGAAGTTGCTTATCTAGGACACATTGTTTCAGAAAATGGTGTTAAACCTAATCCTGATAAAATTCGTGCAATCACAGAATACCCTATTCCACAGACTGTTACAGAAATTAAAGGATTTCTTGGCCTTCTCGGATATTACCGGCGTTTTATACCTGATTTTGCAAAAATTACAAAACCATTAACAAATTGCCTCAAAAAAGGAAATACCATTAACATTAACGATCAAAATTATATAGAATGTTTCGAATTATGTAAAAAATTATTAACAAGTGACCCTATATTGCAGTATCCAGATTGCGAAAAACAATTTATTCTCACAACTGATGCAAGTAATTACGCAATTGGAGCCGTATTATCACAAAATATTGATGGGAAAGATTTACCGATCGCTTATGCCTCTAGGACATTAAACGATCATGAAATAAACTATTCAACTGTTGAGAAAGAACTCTTAGCCATTGTATGGGCTACAAAATATTTCAGAGTATATCTTTACGGAGTAAAATTCCTCATTAGAACTGATCATAAACCTTTAACTTGGTTATTTTCATTGAAAGATCCAAACACAAAATTAATTAGATGGAAAATTAAACTTGATGAATTTAATTATGATATTCAATACAAAAAAGGCACAACTAACACTAATGCAGATGCACTCTCAAGAATCAAACCAAAATTTCAAATAAAAGAAGTAACAGACGATATTTTAAATTCAAAAAATCATATAGCACATTGCGTTTCAGCTGATTTTAAATTAGGCAAAGGTGTGGCTGCACAGTTAAATGAAAAATATAAATGTAAACAATTTCTTCAAAATTTCAAAAACAAAAATATCGGTGACATAGTAGTTCAACATATTGAAAATAGTCGTATTATCTTTCAATTAATTACTAAAGAAAAATACTTTGAAATTCCTAAAATTGAAGATTTAGAAAAAACCTTACAAAATTTAAACTTTTACATAATACAAAACGAAATAAATAAAATCGATATTCCAAAAATTGGTTCAGGTTGTGACAGACTAGACTTTGAGGAAGTAAAATCTTTAATTAATAGAATATTCGTAAACACATCTCTAGAATTAACAATTTACAAATTAGAAAAAATCGAAAATTTTAACAACGATTTAGAAAGTGTCCAGGCCGAGCATAATGACTCAGACTTAGATACTATACATTCATCAGACGAAAACCCTGTAAACGGTATTACTAGTATTGACTCACCTGTAAACATAGGTAAAAATCAAATTATTGTATCAGGACATAATAATAAAACTGAAATAAAAATTCAAAAATTGTTTAACCACGGGAAACAAAGAATTTATGTTATTTTTGACCTAAGAGACATAAACAGTGAAATTTGTAAATTTATTAAAGAATATCTAACTCCGAAAGTAAAATATTATTGTATATTCAATGACAATTTATATTATATATTTAATGACATAATAAAAAGATTCTTCCAAATTAACACAATAAAAGTAATTCAATGTAAAAATTTAATAGACGATATCGAAATTAAGGAAGATCAAATCCAAACCATAATAAATTATCATGAGGGAAAAACTAACCATCGCGGAATAGTAGAAACCTATCAAAAATTAAAACAAAAATATTATTGGCCGAACATGGTAAAAACAATTCAGGAATACATAAATAATTGTGAAATTTGCCTTCAAGCAAAATACGAACGAAGTCCTATCGAAATTCAAAATAATTTAACACCTACCCCTTCATATCCTATGCAAATAATTAATATCGATTTGTTATCATTAGAAAAACAAAAATTCTTAACAATTATAGATCAATTTTCTAAATACGGACAAATATATCACATAAAGAACAACAGTGCAATGAAATAAGTAATAAATTGATTCAATTCTTTTCAACATTTTTAATTCCAAAGAAAATAATATGCGATAATGGAACAGAGTTTAATAATAAAATTATTAAAGAATTATTAAAAGTTTATAAAATAAAAATTCATATCACAAGTGTTGATAACCCTAAATCTAATAGTCCAGTAGAAAGATTTCATTCAACACTTATTGAACATTTAAGAATTCTAAATTTAAGACAAGAATTTAAAAACGAAAATTTGTTAACAAAATTAAATCTAGCAATATTAGCTTATAACAATTCAATCCATTTAACTATGTCAAAAACACCTGTAGAAATTTTATTTGGGCATATACCTAATCAAAATGTAGAAATTAACGATAACATATGCATTCAGGAATATGTTGATAATCGTAAAGAAAGAATGAAAATAATAAAAAACATAGAATAAACAAAATTAAGAAACCTCGTTATAAAAATGAAACATAATATTGTTTCAGATGGTGATCAAAATGCACAGCCCGAGACCTACAAAACATTGACAAAAATATTGGGGTAAATATCATCAAAATTGGCAACTGTAAATTATATTCTCACTCTTATTATGTTTACTATGCTTATAAATTATTTCCAATAAAAAACGAATTTTTAAAGTTAAAAGAACAAAAAGAAAATTTATATAAAAAATACAATAATACTCAAGACGTAATGAAACATGAATTGTCAAACAATAAAAGAATAAAGACAATATATACTATATTGAATCATGTATCAATGTAAAAGATAGCTATTATTGTAATAGTAAATTTGATCATATTAATAATTGTATTATGAGTCTATTCGAAAACGTTATAAATTTGAAAAATTGTAATGCAAATAAAATTACAAATGAATATCATATATTCCAAATTGAAAACTCTCATATCGTAATTATAATTAGTCCGACAAACAAACAGATAACTATAGAATGTCCAAATTATAAAACATTATTAAACATTAAAGGCATTTATAAATTCAACAATGAAAAAGATTGTGTAATAGATAATAGAAAATTTTATAAACAAATAAATGGACAAGAAATAATATTTGAAAACTTTGATTTTTCCACTTTCGAAAAGACTCCAGTGTTAAATAAGACTATTCAATTAAAAGACATTAAAACCCTTACTGTGACAAAACATGTATTACCTACAATAGAGGAAATAAACAATAATAATCCCTCAGTACATTATGTAATAATATATATTTTAATTGTAATAATCATTATTATATTTATATGTTATGTTATATATAAGAATAAAATATTAAATAAGCATATTGTAGAAGAAACAAAAGAAATTAAGAAACTTCCAGAGGAAGTTCCCTTCTAAGGGTGGAGGAGTTATATATACATTTATTATGTGAATTCCTTTGTTCAGACATATATTATTACACGTAGGTGCTGTCTACAATATTTATATCTTATCGTATTATTCATATTACAAGTAAACAGCACGTGTTTAGTTGTTAATCATCATGCAGTATAAGAGTTACTCATAAACCATCCACAGTCAATTGTAGTCTTGACTTGTATCGATTCACATCGAATAAAATCTTTTTAAAAACAAACTTCTTCGGTATCATTATTTATTTTGTATGACGTGTGTGTGATGTGTGTGACGTGTGTGTGCGACGTGTGTGTGTGACGTGTGTGTGTGACATGTGTGTGTGACGTGTGTGAGGTGTGTGACGTGTGTGTGACGTGTGTGTGTGACGTGTGTGACGTGTGTGACGTGTGTGACGTGTGTGTGTGACGTGTGTGTGTGACGGGTGTGTGTGACGTGTGTGTGAGACGTGTGTGTGTGAAGTGTGTGTGTGACGTGTGTGTGTGACGTGTGTGTGTGACGTGTGTGTGTGATGCGTGTGACGTGTGTGACGTGTGTGACGTGTGTGACGTTTGTGACGTGTGTGACGTGTGTGACGTGTGTGACGTGTGTGACGTGTGTGACGTGTGTGTGTGTGTGTGATGTGTGTGACGTGTGGGTGAGACGTGTGTGTGTGACGTGTGTGTGTGACGTGTGTGTGTGTGACGCGTGTGTGCCGAGTGTGTGTGACGTGTGTGTGTGATGTGTGTGTGTGATGTGTGTGTGTGACGTGTGTGTGAGACGTGTGTGTGCGACGTGTGTGTGTAACGTGTGTGTGAGACGTGCGTGTGTGAAGTGTGTGTGTGACGTGTGTGTGTGACGTGTGTGACGTGTGTGACGTGTGTGACGTGTATGACGCGCGTGACGTGTGTGACGTGTGTGCCGTGTGTGACGTGTGTGACGTGTGTGACGTGTGACGTGTGTGACGTGTGTGACGTGTGTGACGTTTGTGACGAGTGTGATGTGTGTGACGTGTGTGTGACATGTGTGTGTGACGTGTGTGTGTGACATGTGTGTGTGACGTGTGTATGTGACGTGTGCGTGTGATGTGTGTGTGTGACGTGTGTGTGTGACGTAAGTGTGTGACGTGTGTGTGTGACGCGTGTGACGTGTGGGACGTGTGTGACGTGTGTGTGTGACGTGTGTGTGAGACGTGTGTGTGTGAAGTGTGTGTGCGACGTGTGTGTGTGACGTGTGTGACGTGTGTGTGTGACATGTGTGTGTGTGCGCGTGTGTGACGAGTGAGTGTGACGTGTGTGCGTGTCACGTGTGTGTGTGACGTGTGTGACGTGTGAATGTGTGTGTGTGTGTGTGACGTGTGTGTGACGTTTGTGACGTGTGTGCCGCGTGTGACTTGTGTGACGTGTGTGACGTGTGTGACGTGTGTGACGTGTGTTGCGTGTGACGTGTGTGACGTGTGTGTGTGATGTGTGTGACGTGTGTGTGTGTGTGTGTGTGACGTGGTTGACGTGTGTGTGTGTGTGACGTGTTTGTGTGACGTGTGTGTGTGTGACGTGTGTGACATATGGGACTTGTGTGACGTGTGACTTGTGTGACGTGTGTGACGTGTGACACGTGTGTGGCGTGTGTGACGTGTGTGACGTGTGTGACATGGGTGTGTGACGTGTGTGACGTGTGTGCCGTGTGTGACGTGTGTGACGTGTGTGACGTGTGTGACATATGTGACGTGTGTGACGTTTGTGACGTGTGTGACATGTGTGACGTCTATGACGTGTGTGTGTGACGTGTGTGTGTGACGTGTGTGTGTGACGTGTGTGTGCGACGTGTGTGTGAGACGTGTGTGTGTGTGTTTGTGTGTGTGTGTTTGACGTGTGTGTGTGACGTGTGTGTGTGACGTGTGTGTGCGAGACGTGTGTGTTTGACGTGTGTGTGACGCGTGTGTGTGACGTGTGTGTGTGACGTGTGTGTGTGACGCGTGTGTGTGACGTGTGTGTGTGACGTGTGTGTGTGACGTGTGTGTGTGACGTGTGTGTGTGACATGTGTGTGTGACGTGTGTGTGTGACATGTGTGTGTGATGTGTGTGTGACGTGTGAGTGTGACGTAAGTGTGTGACGTGTGTGTGTGACGTGTGTGACGAGTGTGTGTGACGTGTGTGTGTGACGTGTGTGTGACGTGTGTGTGTGTGTGACGTGTGTGTGTGAAGTGTGTGTGTGACGTGTGTGTGTGACGTGCGTAAGTGAGGTGTGTGACGTGTGTGTGTGACGTGTGTGACGTGTGTGTGTGACGTGTGTGTGACGTGTGTGTCGTGTGTGACGTGTGTGACGTATGTGACGTGTGTGGCGTGTGACGTCTGTGACGTGTGTGTGTTATGGGTGTGACGTGTGTGTGTGACGTGTGTGTCTGACGTTTGTGACGTGTGTGACGTGTGTGACGTGTGTGACGTGTGTGACGTGTGTGACGTGTGTCACGTGTGTGACTTGTCTCACGTGTGTGACGTGTGTGACTTGTGTGTGACGTGTGTGACGTGTGTGATGTGTGTGACGTATGTGACGTGCGTAACGTGTGTGACGTGTGACGTGTGTGACTGTGTGACGTGTGTGACATGTGTGACGTGTGTGACGTGTCTGACGTGTGTGACGTGTGTGACGTCTGTGACATGTGTGTGTGACGTGTGTGTGTGACGTGTGTGTGTGACGTGTGTGATTGCCGTGTGTATGTGACGTGTGTGTGAGACGTGTCTGTGTGTGTAACGTGTGTGTGTGACGTGTGTGTGCGACGTGTGTGTGTGACGTGTGTGACGGGTGACGTGTGTGACGTGTGTGACGTGTGTGACGTGTGTGACGTGTGTGACGTGTGTTTGGTGTGTGACGTGTGTGTGTGACGTGTGTGTGTGACATGTGTGTGTGACGTGAGTGTGTGACATGTGTGTGTGACTTGTGTGTGTGACATGTGTGTGTGATGTGTGTGTGTGACGTGTGTGTGTGACGTAAGTGTGTGACGTGTGTGTGTGACGTGTGTGACGTGTGTGTGTGACGTGTGTGTGTGACGTGTATGTGTGACGTGTGTGTGACGTGTGTGTGTGACGTGTGTGTGTGACGTGTGAGTGAGACGTGTGTGTGTGACGTGCGTGTGTGACGTGTGTGTGTGACGTGTGTGTGTGACGTGTGTGTGTGACGTGTGTGTGAGACGTGTGTGTGTGTGACGTGTGTGTGTGACGTGTGTGTGTTACGTGTGTGTGTGACATGTGTGTGTGACGTGTGTGTGTGTCATGTGTGTGTGATGTGTGTGTGTGACGTGTGTGTGTGACGTAAGTGTGTGACGTGTGTGTGTGACGTGTGTGACGTGTGTGACGAGTGTGTGTGACGTGTGTGACGTGTGTGACGTGTGTGTGTGACGCGTGTGTGTGAAGTGTGTGTGACGTGTGTATGTGACGTGCGTAAGTGAGGTGTGTGACGTGTGTGTGTGACGTGTGTGACGTGTGTGTGTGACGTGTGTGTGACGTGTGTGTGTGACGTGTGTGTCGTGTGTGACGTGTGCGACGTGTGTGACGTGTGTGGCGTGTGACGTGTGTGACGTGTGTGTGTTATGGGTGTGACGTGTGTGTGTGACGTGTGTGTCTGACGTTTGTGACGTGTGTGACGTGTGTGACGTGTGTCACGTGTGTGACTTGTCTCACGTGTGTGACGTGTGTGACTTGTGTGTGACGTGTGTGACGTGTGTGATGTGTGTGACGTATGCGACGTGTGTAACGTGTGTGACGTGTGACGTGTGTGACTGTGTGACGTGTGTGACATGTGTGACGTGTGTGACGTGTGTGACGTGTGTGACGTGTGTGACGTCTGTGACATGTGTGTGTGACGTGTGTGTGTGACGTGTGTGTGTGACGTGTGTAATTGCCGTGTGCGTGTGACGTGTGTGAGACGTGTGTGTGTGTAACGTGTGTGTGTGACGTGTGTGTGTGACGTGTGTGTGTGACGTGTGTGTGTGACGTGTGTGACGTGTGACGTGTGTGACGTGTGTGACGTGTGTGACGTGTGTGTGATGTGTGTGACGTGTGTGTGTGACGTGTGTGTGTGTGACATGTGTGTGTGACGTGTGTGTGACGTGTGTGTGTGTGACATGTGTGTGTGACTTGTGTGTGTGACGTGTGTGTGTGATGTGTGTGTGTGACGTGTGTGTGTGACGTAAGTGTGTGACGTGTGTGTGTGACGTGTGTGACGTGTGTGACGTGTGTGTGTGAGGTGTGTGGGTGACGTGTGTGTGTGTGACGTGTGTGTGTGACGTGTGTGTGTGACGTGTGTGTGTAACGTGTGTGTGTGACGTGTGAGTGAGACGTGTGTGTGTGACGTGTGTGTGTGACGTGTGCGTGTGACGTGTGTGTGTGACGTGTGTGTGAGACGTGTGTGTGACGTGTGTGTGTGTGACGTGTGTGTGTGACGAGTGTGTGTAACGTGTGTGTGTGTGTGTCTGACGTGTGTGTGTGTGTGACGTGTGTGTGTGACGTGTGCGACGTTTGTGATGTGTGTGACGTGTGTGACGTGAGTGACGTGTGTGACGTGTGCGGCGTGTGTGACGTGTGTGACGTGTGTGACGTGTGTTTGTGATGTGTGTGACGTGTGTGTGTGTGCCGTGTGTGTGTGTGTGTGACGTGTTTGTGTGTGTTACGTGTGTGACGTGTGTGTGTGATGTGTGTAACGTGTGTGAGTGACGTGTGTGTGTGTGTGGCGTGTGTGTGAGACGTCTGTGTGTGTGTGTGTGTGTGTTTGACGTGTGTGCGTGACGTGTGTGTGTGACGTGTGTGTGTGAGACGTGTGTGTGAGACGTGTGTGTGTGACGCGTGTGTGTGACTTGTGTGTGTGACGTGTGTCTGTGACGTATGTGTGTGACGTGTGTGTGTGTGACGTGTGTGTGTGACGTGTGCGTGTGACGTGTGTGTGTGACGTGCGTGTGTGACGTGTGTGACGTGTGTGTGTGACGTGTGTGACGTGTGTGTGTGACGTGTGTGCCGTTTGTTTGTGACGTGTGTGTGTGACGTGTGTGACGTGTGTGACGTGTGTGACGTGTGTATCGTGTGTGACGTGTGTGACGCGTGTGACGTATGTGGCGTGTGACGTGTGTGGCGTGTGTCGTGTGTGAAGTGTGTGACGTGTGGGACGTGTGTGACGTGTGTGACGTGTGTGACGTGTGTGACGTGTGTGACGTGCGTGACTTGTCTGACTTGTGTGACGTGTGTGACTTAGTGTGTGATGTGTGTGACGTGTGTGATGTGTGTGACGTGTGTGATGTGTGTGATGTGTGTGATGTGTGTGATGTGTGTGACGTGTATGACGTGTGTGTGATGTGTGTGACGTGTGTGTGCGACGTGTGTGTGTAACGTGTGTGTGTGACATGTGTGTGTGACGTGTGTGAGGTGTGTGACGTGTGTGTGACGTGTGTGTGTGACGTGTGTGACGTGTGTGACGTGTGTGACGTGTGTGACGTGTGTGACGTGTGTGTGTGACGTGTGTGTGTGTGTGTGTGTGACGTGTGTGTGTGACGGGTGTGTGTGACGTGTGTGTGAGACGTGTGTGTGTGAAGTGTGTGCGTGACGTGTGTGTGTGACGTGTGCGACGTGTGTGACGTGTGTGACGTGTGTAACGTGTATGACGTGTGTGACGTGTGTGTGTGACGTGTGTGTGACGTGTGTGTGAGACGCGTGTGACGTGTGTGACGTGTGTGACGTGTGTGACGTGTGTGACGTTTGTGACGTTTGTGACGTGTGTGACGTGTGTGTCTGATGTGTGTGACGTGTGTGTATGACGTGTGTGTGACGTGTGTGTGTGACGTGTGTGTGAGACGTGTGTGTGACGTGTGTGTGTGTGACGTGTGTGTGTGACGAGTGTGTGTAACGTGTGTGTGTGTGTGACGTGTGTGTGTGTGACGTGTGTGTGTGTGACGTGTGTGTGTGACGTGTGCGACGTGTGTGATGTGTGTGACGTGTGTGACGTGAGTGACGTGTGTGACGTGTGCGGCGTGTGTGACGTGTGTGACGTGTGTGACGTGTGTGACGTGTGTGACGTGTGTTTGTGATGTGTGTGACGTGTGTGTGTGCCGTGTGTGTGTGTGTGACGTGTTTGTGTGTGTTACGTGTGTGACGTGTGTGTGTGATGTGTGTAACGTGTGTGAGTGACGTGTGTGTGTGTGACGTGTGTGTGAGACGTCTGTGTGTGTGTGTTTGACGTGTGTGCGTGACGTGTGTGTGTGACGTGTGTGTGTGAGACGTGTGTGTGTGACGCGTGTGTGTGACGTGTGTGTGTGACGTGTCTGTGTGACGTGTGTGTGTGACGTGTGTGTGTGACGTGTGTGTGTGTGACGTGTGTGTGTGACGTGCGTGTGTGGCGTGTGTGACGTGTGTGTGTGACGTGTGTGACGTGTGTGTGTGACGTGTGTGACGTTTGTGTGTGACGTGTGTGTGTGACGTGTGTGACGTGTGTGTCGTGTGTGACGTGTGTGACGCGTGTGACGTGTGTGGCGTGTGACGTGTGTGGCGTGTGACGTGTGTGACGTGTGTGACGTGTGTGACGTGTGTGACGTGTGTGACGTGTGTGACGTGTGTGACTTGTCTGACGTGTGTGACGTGTGTGACTTAGTGTGTGATGTGTGTGACGTGTGTGATGTGTGTGACGTGTGTGATGTGTGTGATGTGTGTGATGTGTGTGATGTGTGTGATGTGTGTGACGTGTATGACGTGTGTGTGATGTGTGTGACGTGTGTGTTCGACGTGTGTGTGTGACGTGTGTGTGTGACATGTGTGTGTGACGTGTGTGAGGTGTGTGACGTGTGTGTGACGTGTGTGTGTGACGTGTGTGACGTGTGTGACATGTGTGACGTGTGTGACGTGTGTGACGTGTGTGTGTGACGTGTGTGTGTGACGGGTGTATGTGACGTGTGTGTGAGACGCGTGTGTGTGAAGTGTGTGTGTGACGTGTGTGTGTGACGTGTGTGACGTGTGTGACGTGTGTGACATGTATGACGTGTGTGACGTGTGCGTGTGTGACGTGTGTGTGTGACATGTGTGTGTAACGTGTGTGTGTGACGTGTGTGTGTGACATGTGTGTGTGACGTGTGTGTGTGACGTGTGTGTGTGATGTGCGTGTGTGACGTGTGTCTGTGACGTGTGTGTGACGTGTGTGTGAGACGCGTGTGATGTGTGTGACGTGTGTGACGTGTGTGACGTGTGTGACGTTTGTGACGTGTGTGACGTGTGTGACGTGTGTGACGTGTGTGTGTGATGTGTGTGACGTGTGTGTATGACGTGTGTGATGTGTGTGACGTGTGTGTGTGACGTGTGTGACGTGTGTGCCGTGTGTGAGGTGTGTGACGTGTGTGTGACGTGTGTGTGTGACGTGTGTGTGTGAAGCGTGTATGCCGAGTGTGTGTGACGTGTGTGTGTGATGTGTGTGTGTGTGATGTGTGTGTGTGACGTGTGTGTGTGACGTGTGTGTGTGACGTGTGTGTGTGACGTGTGTGTTGTGTGTGACGTGTGTGTTGTGTGTGACGTGTGTGTGTGACGTGTGTGTGTGACGTATGTGTTGTGTGTGACGTGTGTGTGTGTGACGTGTGTGACGTGTGTGCCGTGTGTGAGGTGTGTGACGTGCGTGTGTGACGTGTGTGACGTGTGTGTGTGACGTGTGTGACGTGTGTGTGTGACGTGTGTGACGTTTGTATGTGACGTGTGTGTGTGACGTGTGTGTCGTGTGTGACGTTTGTGACGCGTGTGACGTGTGTGGCGTGTGACGTGTGTGGCGTGTGACGTGTGTGACGTGTGTGACGTGTGTGACGTGTGTGACGTGTGTGACGTGTGTGACGTGTGTGACTTGTCTGACGTGTGTGACGTGTGTGACTTAGTGTGTGATATGTGTGTGACGTGTGTGATGTGTGTGACGTGTGTGATGTGTATGATGTGTGTGATGTGTGTGATTTGTGTGATGTGTGTGACGTGTATGACGTGTGTGTGATGTGTGTGACGTGTGTGTGCGACGTGTGTGTGTGACGTGTGTGTGTGACATGTGTGTGTGACGTGTGTGAGGTGTGTGACGTGTCTGTGACGTGTGTGTGTGACGTGTGTGACGTGTGTGACGTGTGTGACGTGTGTGACGTGTGTGACGTGTGTGTGTGACGTGTGTGTGTGACGGGTGTGTGTGACGGGTGTGTGAGACGTGTGTGTGAGACGTGTGTGTGTGTGAAGTGTGTGTGTGACGTGTGTGTGTGACGTTTGTGACGTGTGTAACGTGTATGACGTGTGTGACGTGTGTGTGTGTGTGACGTGTGTGTGTGACATGTGTGTGTAACGTGTGTGTGTGACGTGTGTGTGTGACATGTGTGTGTAACGTGTGTGTGTGACGTGTGTGTGTGATGTGCGTGTGTGACGTGTGTGTGTGACGTGTGTGTGTGACGTGTGTGTGTGACGTGTGTGTGTGACATGTGTGTGGGACGTGTGTGTGTGACGTTTGTGTGTGACGTGTGTGACGTGTGAGACATGTGTGACATGTGTGACGTGTGTGACGTGTTTGACGTGTGTGTCGTGTGTGACGTGTGTGTCGTGTGTGACGTGTGTGACGTGTGTGACGTGTGTGACGTGTGTGACGTGTGTGACGTTTGTGTGTGACGTGTGCGACGTGTGTGACGTGTGTGACGTGTGTGACGTGGGAGACATGTGTGACATGTGTGACGTGTGTGACGTGTGTGACGTGTGTGTCGTGTGTGACGTGTGTGACGTGTGTGTGTAATGTGTGTGACGTGTGTGACGTGTGTGTGTGACGTGTGTGTGTGACGTGTGTGTGTGGCGTGTGTGTGTGACATGTGTGTAGGACGTGTGTGTGTGACGTGTGTGTGTGACGTGTGTGTGTGACATGTGTGTGTGACGTGTGTGTGTGACGTGTGTGTGTGTAGTGTGTGTGTGACGTGTGTGTGTGACGTGTGTGTGTGACGTGTGTGTGTGACGTGCGTGAGTGACGTGTGTGTGACGTGTGTGTGTGACGTGTGTTTGTGACGTGTGTGTGTGACGTGTGTGTGTGTGACGTGTGTGTGTGACGTGCGTGTGTAACGTGTGTGTGTGCATTGTGTGACGTGTGTGCGTGACGTGTGTGACGTGTGTGTGACGTGTGTGTGACGTGTGTAACGTGTGGTACGTGTGTGACGTGTGTGTGTGTGACGTGTGTGACGTGTGTGACGTGTGTGACGTGTGTGACGTGTGTGACGTGTGTGTGTGACGTGTGCGACGTGTGTGTCGTGTGTGACGTGTGTGACGTGTGAGACATGTGTGACATGTGTGACGTGTGAGACGTGTGTGTCGTGTGTGACGTGTGTGACGTGTGTGACGTGTGTGACGTGTGTGACGTGTGTGACGTGTGTGTGTCACGTGTGTGACGTGTGTGACGTGTGTGACGTGTGTGACGTGTATGACGTGTGTGACGTGTGTGACGTGTGTGTGTGACGTGTGTGTGTGTGACGTGTGTGTGTGACGTGCGTGTGTAACGTGTGTGTGCATTGTGTGACGTGTGTGTGACGTGTGTGTGACGTGTGTAACGTGTGTTACGTGTGTGACGTGTGTGTGTGTGACGTGTGTGACGTGTGTGACGTGTGTGACGTGTGTGACGTGTGTGACGTGTGTGTGTGACGTGTGCGACGTGTGTGACGTGTGTGACGTGTGTGACGTGTGTGACGTGTGAGACATGTGTGACATGTGTGACGTGTGAGACGTGTGTGTTGTGTGTGACGTGTGTGACGTGTGTGACGTGTGTGACGTGTGTGACGTGTGTGACGTGTGTGCCGTGTGTGTGTGACGTGTGTGACGTGTGTGACGTGTGTGACGTGTGTGACGTGTGTGACGTGTGTGACGTGTGTGTGTGACGTGTGCGACGTGTTTGACGTGTGTGACGTGTGTGACGTGTGAGACATGTGTGACATGTGTGACGTGTGTGACGTGTGTGACGTGTGTGTCGTGTGTGACGTGTATGGCGTGTGGGGCGTGTGACGTGTGTGACGTGTGTGACGTGTGTATGTAATGTGTGTGACGTGTGTGACGTGTGTGTGTGACGTGTGTGTGTGACGTGTGTGTGTGACGTGTGTGTGTGACATGTGTGTGGGACGTGTGTGTGTGACGTGTGTGTGTGACGTGTGTGTGTGACATGTGTGTGTGTGACGTGTGTGTGTGACGTGTGTGTGTGTGGTGTGTGTGTGTGTGACGTGTGTGTGTGACGTGTGTGTGTGACGTGTGTGTGTGACGTGCGTGTGTGACGTGTGTGTGACGTGTGTGTGTTACGTGTGTGTGTGTGACGTGTGTGTGTGACGTGTGTGTGTGACGTGTGTGTGTGTGACGTGTGTGTGTGACGTGCGTGTGTGACGTGTGTGTGAATTGTGTGACGTGTGTGCGTGACGTGTGTGACATGTGTGTGACGTGTGTGTGACGTGTGTGACGTGTGTGACGTGTGTGACGTGTGTGTCGTGTGTAACGTGTGTGACGTGTGTGACGTGTGTGACGTGTGTGACGTGTGTGATGTGTGTGATGTGTGTGACGTGCGTGTGTGACGTGTGTGTGTGACGTGTGTGTGTGACGAGTGTGTGTGACGTGTGTGTGTGTGACGTGTGTGTGACGTGTGTGACGTGTGTGACGTGTGTGACGTGTGTGACGTGTGCGACGTAGTGATGTGCAAATACCAACTTTCTGTAATAGTTTAGCGTGTGAATTTATGTACTTTTCGTAGTGGTAGTCCGAAAAGATCTTTTCTTCGTGAAAATTACATTGTTTTGTTTGTATATGCAGTTCTATTCTACACTATAAAATTTCTTGCACTATAAAATGTGCTTCTTATATAGCAATTTTACAATACAAGCATCTAGGTACCTACTTTACAGCAAGTATAAAAATTGTAAACTGTCAACCTCTATATTTTTCAAGTATCTATTAACCTATTTCTCGGAACACAAAAGGGTATTACAATATTTGTCACAAGGAACACGTGCATATAAATTTACCTAATATAAGAAGATTTCAGAGAAAATCAGTTCTTTGTAAAGTTATTTAAAAGTTTTTCTCATAAAATAAGAATCGATTGAAAATTGAACTGTGAGTTCATATCTGAAGAAAACAATATTTTCTGTGATCTTCTTAGATACTTTTGTTATTAAAGATATAAAAATATAAAACAAATAAATGAGTACCAGATATTATAAGTTCAAGATTTATTTGGTTAACTTCCGACGAACATAAATTTATGACCACTTAAAACATATGTTTCACACATCATAAATTTGATCAAATGAAACACGTGTTTTACTCTTTCATATAATCATTAATTTATTGCTTTATTTACATGGTTGTACTTCGGACGTTCAAAACCAACCGACGTAAACTTGAATTTCCTTTTTTTAAATACAAAATTGGACTTTTATGGCACTGTCTCCCCAACAACTTTGAGAACCCGCAAGGTGACATCTGACAAGCGTCCTTTATAAATATACCGTGTGACGATGTGATCTGTCACAAGAATATTAGTACAAACCGTTTTGCCGTGCTCTCCTTTTCCACGATGTGATCTATCACAAGAATATTAGTTCAAACCGCTATTGCCGCGCTATCCTGTTTTACGCGACGCTGAAAACTTTTCTTTAGCATGCCGGACGTAAAGTACACCGTTTACACTATGTATGAGCGAAATATTCCAACTAGAAGTCCGCGTTCCATTTTTTTCCAAATTTTGGTTGATATCACACGTGCTCTTTTTGATTTCTTACATTTGCAAAACAAGCTAAAGCCTGAATATCCAGCCTCCAGCTATAAAAGCCGCGCCGCCGAGATGTAAATGCAGTGTGTGTAAACCACTAGTATTCTTGATGAAATCGATTCCGTCTTCTCCAGCAGTCCTGCAGAATTCTCCAGGTGAGCAAACCGTTGTTTTTTTGAACTTCCGCCGTGAGCTCCTCGCGAAAATTATTGTTACTGTCTTGCCCATCGTCGTGATTCGTTGTGTGGCTTAGAGCGTCTCTTGGGGGACATTTCTGTGCAACACCAGAGTCACCACGGTGAAGCCGTCGTCACCCGTACACCCAGAGTATAGTTTTTTTCGCGAGCAACGTCGCTTGTAGTGGCACGTCGCGAGACCAACCTCCTCAGCGCATCGACGCCGCCGGCGTGTAAACCCGAGCGTTGACGCCGCCAAGGTGCGTCACTATCCAGAGCCATTACAAGTGACCCGACGCCACCGCACCGACGTCACCCCCGTTTTCATCTCTTGTAGTGGCACGTCGCGAGACCAACCTCCTCAGCGCATCGACGCCGCCGGCGTGTGAACCCGAGCGTTGACGTCGCCAAGGTGCGTGACTATCCAGAGCCATTACAAGTGACCCGACGCCCCCGCACCGACGTCACCCCCGTTTTCATCTCTGATAGTGGCCTGTGGTGAAGTGTGTGTCGTGTGTGACGTGTGTGACGTGTATGACGTGTGTGGCGTGTGACGTGTGTGTGTGATGGGTGTGACGTGTGTGTCTGTGACGTGTGTGTGTGACGTATGTGACGTGTGTGACGTGTGTGAGGTGTGTGACGTGTGCGACGTGTGCGACGTGTGTGACGTGTGTGACGTGTGTGACGTGTGTGACGTGTGTGACTTGTCTGACGTGTGTGACGTGTGTGACTGGTGTGTGATGTGTGTGACGTGTGTGATGTGTGTGATGTGTGTGATGTGTGTGATGTGTGTGATGTGTGTGACGCGTGTGACGTGTGTGTGATGTGTGTGACGTGTGTGTGTGACGTGTGTGACGTGTGACGTGTGTGTGTGACATGTGTGTGTGACGTGTGTGAGGTGTGTGACGTGTGTGTGACGTGTGTGTGTATGACGTGTGTGACGTGTGTGACGGGTGCGTGTGACGTGTGTGTGTATGACGTGTGTGACGTGTGTGACGTGTGCGTGTGACGTGTGTGACGTCTGTGACGTGTGTGAGGTGTGTGACGTGTGTGTGACGTGTGTGTGTGTGACGTGTGTGTGTGACGTGTGAGTGTGTGACGTGTGTGTGAGACGTGTGTGTGCGACGTGTGTGTGTGACGCGTGTGTGAGACGTGTGTGTGTGAAGTGTGTGTGTGACGTGTGACGTGTGTGACGTGTGTGACGTGTATGACGTGTGTGACGTGTGTGACGTGTGTGCCGTGTGTGACGTGTGTGACGTGTGTGACGTGTGTGACGTGTGTGACGTTTGTGACGTGTGTGACGTGTGTGCCGTGTGTGACGTGTGTGTGTGATGTGTGTGACGTGTGTGTATGACGTGTGTGACATGTGTGTGTGACGTGTGTGTGTGTGACGCGTGTGTGCCGAGTGTGTGTGACGTGTGTGTGATGTGTGACGTGTGTGACGTGTGTGACGTGTGTGACGTGTGTGACGTGTGTGGCGTTTGTGACGTGTGTGACGTGTGTGACGTGTGTGTGTGATGTGTGTGACGTGTGTGTATGACGTGTGTGTGACATGTGTGTGTGACGTGTGTGTGTGTGTGTGACGCGTGTGTGCCGAGTGTGTGTGACGTGTGTGTGTGATGTGTGTGTGTGTGATGTGTGTGTGTGACGTGTGTGTGACGTGTGTGACGTGTGTGACGTGTGTGTGTGACGTGTGTGACGTGTGTGCCGTGTGTGAGGTGTGTGACGTGTGTGTGACGTGTGTGTGTGACGTGTGTGTGTGACGTGTGTGTGTGTGACGTGTGTGACGTGTGTGACGTGTGTGGCGTGTGACGTGTGTGTGTGATGGGTGTGACGTGTGTGTGTGTGACGTGTGTGTGTGACGTATGTGACGTGTGTGACGTGTGTGAGGTGTGTGACGTGTGCGACGTGTGTGACGTGTGTGACGTGTGTGACGTGTGTGACGTGTGTGACTTGTCTGACGTGTGTGACGTGTGTGACTGGTGTGTGATGTGTGTGACGTGTGTGATGTTTGTGATGTGTGTGATGTGTGTGATGTGTGTGACGTGTGTGACGTGTGTGTGATGTGTGTGTCGTGTGTGTGTGACGTGTGTGACGTGTGTGTGTGCCATGTGTGTGTGACGTGTGTGAGGTGTGTGACGTTTGTGACGTGTGTGACGTGTGTGCCGTGTGTGACGTGTGTGTGTGATGTGTGTGACGTGTGTTTATGACGTGTGTGTGACATGTGTGTGTGACGTGTGTGTGTGACGCGTGTGTGCCGAGTGTGTGTGACGTGTGTGTGTGATGTGTGACGTGTGTGACGTGTGTGACGTGTGTGACGTGTGTGACGTGTGTGACGTTTGTGACGTGTGTGACGTGTGTGACGTGTGTGTGTGATGTGTGTGACGTGTGTGTATGACGTGTGTGTGACGTGTGTGTGTATGACGTGTGTGACGTGTGTGACGTGTGCGTGTGACGTGTGTGTGTATGACGTGTGTGACGTGTGTGACGTGTGCGTGTGACGTTTGTGACGTCTGCGACGTGTGTGAGGTGTGTGACGTGTGTGTGACGTGTGTGTGTGTGACGTGTGTGTGTGACGTGTGTGTGTGTGACGTGTGTGTGAGACGTGTGTGTGCGACGTGTGTGTGTGACGTGTGTGTGAGACGTATGTGTGTGAAGTGTATGACGTGTGTGACGTGTGTGACGTGTGTGCCGTGTGTGACGTGTGTGACGTGTGTGACGTGTGACGTGTGTGACATGAGTGACGTGTGTGACGTGTGTGTGATGTGTGTGCCGTGTGTGCGTGACGTGTGTGTGTAACATGTGTGTGTGATGTGTGTGTGTGTGACGTGTGTGTGTGTGTGACGTATGTGTGTGACGAGAGTGTGTGACGTGTGTGTGAGACGTGTGTGTGTGAAGTGTGTGTGTGACGTGTGTGTGTGACGTGTGTGACGTGTGTGACGTCTGTGTGTGACGTGTGTGTGTGATGTGCGTGTGTGACGTGTGTGCGTGACGTGTGTGTGAGACGCGTGTGACGTGTGTGACGTGTGTGACGTGTGTGACGTTTGTGACGTGTGTGACGTGTGCCGTGTGTGACGTGTGTGTGTGATGTGTGTGACGTGTGTGTATGACGTGTGTGTGACATGTGTGTGTGACGTGTGTGTGTGTGACGCGTGTGTGCCGAGTGTGTGTGACGTGTGTGTGTGATGTGTGACGTGTGTGACGTGTGTGACGTGTGTGACGTGTGTGACGTTTGTGACGTGTGTGACGTGTGTGACGTGTGTGACGTGTGTGACGTGTGTGTGTGATGTGTGTGACGTGTGTGTATGACGTGTGTGTGACATGTGTGTGACGTGTGTGTGTGTGTGTGACGCGTGTGTGCCGAGTGTGTGTGACGTGTGTGTGTGATGTGTGTGTGTGTGTGTGATGTGTGTGTGTGACGTGTGTGTGTGACGTGTGTGACGTGTGTGACGTGTGTGTGTGACGTGTGTGACGTGTGTGCCGTGTGTGAGGTGTGTGACGTGTGTGTGACGTGTGTGTGTGACGTGTGTGTGTGACGTGTGTGTGTGACGTGTGTGTGAGACGTGTGTGTGTGATGTGTGTGTGTAATGTGCGTGTGTGACGTGTGTGTGTGACGTGTGTGTGACGTGTGTGTGACGTGTGTGACGTGTGTGACGTGTGTGTGTAACGTGTGTGACGTGTGTGAGGTGTGTGACGTGTGTGTGACGTGTGTGTGTGACGTGTGTGTGTGACGTGTGTGTGTGACGTGTGTGTGAGACGTGTGTGTGCGACGTGTGTGTGTAACGTGTGTGTGAGACGTGTGTGACGTGTGTGACGTGTGTGACGTTTGTGACGTTTGTGACGTATGTGCCCTATGTGACGTATGTGACGGATGTGACGTGTGTGACGTGTGTGAGGTGTGTGACGAGTGTGACTTGTGTGACGTGTGTGACGTGTGTGACGTGTGTGACGTGTGAGACGTGTGTGTGTGACGTGTGTGACGTGTGTGACGAGTATGACGTGTGTGACGTGTGTGACGTGTGTGCAGTGAGTGACGTGTGTGACGTGTGTGACGTGTGACGTGTGTGACGTGTGACGTGTGTGACGTGTGTGACGTTTGTGACGTGTGTGACGTGTGTGTGATGTGTGTGACGTGTGTGTGTGACGTGTGTGTCTGACATGTGTGTGTGACGTGTGTGTGTGACATGTGTGTGTGATGTGTGTGTGTGACGTGTGTGTGTGACGTAAGTGTGTGACGTGTGTGTGACGTGTGTGACGTGTGTGACGAGTATGTGTGACGTGTAAGTGTGTGATGTGTGTGTGTGACGTGTGTGTGTGTGACGTGTGTGTGTGACGTGTGTGTGTGAAGTGTGTGTGTGACGTGTGTGTGACGTGCGTAAGTGATGTGTGTGACGTGTGTGTGTGTGACGTGTGTGACGTGTGTGTGTGACGTGTGTGTCGTGTGTGACGTGTGTGACGTGTGTGACGTGTGTGGCGTGTGACCTGTGTGACGTGTGTGTGACGTGTGTGTGTGACGTGTGTGTCTGACGTTTGTGACGTGTGTGACGTGTGCGACGTGTGTGACGTGTGTGACGTGTGTGACGTGTGTCACGTGTGTGACTTGTCTCACGTGTGTGACGTGTGTGACTTGTGTGTGAGTTGTGTGTGACGTGTGTGATGTGTGTGACGTATGTGACGTGTGTAACGTGTGTGACGTGTGACGTGTGTGACTGTGTGACGTGTGTGACATGTGTGACGTATGTGACGTGTGTGACGTGTGTGACGTGTGTGACGTGTATGACGTGTGTGACGTGTGTGACGTGTGTGCCGTGTGTGACGTGTGTGTGTGACGTGTGTGTGTGACGTGTGTGACGTGTGACGTGTGTGACGTGTGTGTGTGACGTGTGTGACGTGTGTGATGTGTGTGTGATGTGTGTGACGTGTGTGTCGTGTGTGACGTGTGTGACGTGTGTGACGTTTGTGACGTGTGTGACGTGTGTGACGTGTGTGACGTGTGTGACGTGTGTGACGTGTGTGTGTAATGTGTGTGACATGTGTGTGTGACGTGTGTGACGTGTGTGACGTGTGTGTGTGATGGGTGTGACGTGTGTGTGTGTGACGTGTGTGTGTGACGTATGTGACGTGTGTGACGTGTGTGAGGTGTGTGACGTGTGCGACTTGTGTGACGTGTGTGACGTGTGTGACGTGTGTGACTTGTCTGACGTGTGTGACGTGTGTGACTGGTGTGTGATGTGAGTGTGACGTGTGTGATGTTTGTGATGTGTGTGATGTGTGTGATGTGTGTGACGTGTGTGACGTGTGTGTGATGTGTGTGACGAGTGTGTGTGACGTGTGTGACGTGTGTGTGTGACATGTGTGTGTGAGGTGTGTGAGGTGTGTGACGTTTGTGACGTGTGTGACGTGTGTGCCGTGTGTGACGTGTGTGTGTGATGTGTGTGACATGTGTGTATGACGTGTGTGTGACATGTGTGTGTGACGTGTGTGTGTGTGACGCGTGTGTGCCGAGTGTGTGTGACGTGTGTGTGTGATGTGTGACGTGTGTGACGTGTGTGACGTGTGTGACGTGTGTGACGTGTGTGACGTTTGTGACGTTTGTGACGTGTGTGACGGGTGTGACGTGTGTGTGTGATGTGTGTGACGTGTGTGTATGACGTATGTGTGACGTGTGTGTGTATGACGTGTGTGACGTGTGTGACGTGTGCGTGTGACGTGTGTGTGTATGACATGTGTGACGTGTGTGACGTGTGCGTGTGACGTGTGTGACGTCTGTGACGTGTGTGAGGTGTGTGACGTGTGTGTGACGTGTGTGTGTGTGACGTGTGTGTGTGACGTGTGTGTGTGACGTGTGTGTCGTGTGTGACGTGTGTGACGTGTGTGACGTGTGTGGCGTGTGACCTGTGTGACGTGTGTGTGACGTGTGTGTGTGACGTGTGTCTGACGTTTGTGACGTGTGTGACGTGTGCGACGTGTGTGACGTGTGTGACGTGTGTGACGTGTGTGACGTGTGTCACGTGTGTGACTTGTCTCACGTGTGTGACGTGTGTGACTTGTGTGTGAGTTGTGTGTGACGTGTGTGATGTGTGTGACGTATGTGACGTGTGTAACGTGTGTGACGTGTGACGTGTGTGACTGTGTGACGTGTGTGACATGTGTGACGTATGTGACGTGTGTGACGTGTGTGACGTGTGTGACGTGTATGACGTGTGTGACGTGTGTGACGTGTGTGCCGTGTGTGACGTGTGTGTGTGACGTGTGTGTGTGACGTGTGTGACGTGTAAAGTGTGTGACGTGTGTGTGTGACGTGTGTGACGTGTGTGACATGTGTGTGATGTGTGTGACGTGTGTGACGTGTGTGTGATGTGTGTGACGTGTGTGACGTGTGTGACGTGTGTGTGATGTGTGTGACGTGTGTGTGTGACGTGTGTGTGTGACGTGTGTGTGTGACGAGTGTGTGTGACGTGTGTGTGACGTGTGTGTGTGTGTAACGTGTGTGTGTGACGAGAGTGTGTAACGTGCGTGTGTGTGTGTGTGTGACGTGTGTGTGTGTGTGTGTGCCGTGTGTGTGTGACGTGTGCGACGTGTGTGACGTGTGTGACGTGTGTGACGTGTGTGTGACATGTGTGTGTGACGTGTGTGTGTGATGCGTGTGTGCCGAGTGTGTGTGACGTGTGTGGATGATGTGTGACGTGTGTGACGTGTGTGACGTGTGTGACGTGTGTGACGTTTGTGACGTGTGTGACGTGTGTGACGTGTGTGTGTGATGTGTGTGACGTGTGTGGATGACGTGTGTGTGACATGTGTGTGTGACGTGTGTGTGTGTGAGACGCGTGTGTGCCGAGTGTGTGTGACGTGTGTGTGTGATGTGTGTGTGTGTGTGATGTGTGTGTGTGACGTGTGTGTGTGACGTGTGTGTGTGACGTGTGTGTGTGACGTGTGTGACGTGTGTGACGTGTGTGTGTGTGACGTGTGTGTGAGACGTGTGTGTGTGATGTGTGTGTTTAATGTGCGTGTGTGACGTGTGTGTGTGACATGTGTGTGACGTGTGTGTGTGACGTGTGTGACGTGTGTGACGTGTGTGACGTGTGTGTGTGACGTGTGTGACGTGTGTGACGTGTGTGACGTATGTGACGTTTGTGACGTATGTGCCGTATGTGACGTATGTGACGGTTGTGACGTGTGTGACGTGTGTGAGGTGTGTGACGTGTGTGACTTGTGTGACGTGTGTGACGTGTGTGCGTGTGTGACGTGTGTGACGTGTGTGTGTGACGTGTGTGACGTGTGTGACGTGTATGACGTGTGTGACGTAGGTGACGTGTGTGCAGTGTGTGACGTGTGTGACGTGTGTGACGTGTGGCGTGTGTGACGTGTGTGACGTTTGTGACGTGTGTGTGTGACGTAAGTGTGTGACGTGTGTGTGTGACGTGTGTGACGTGTGTGACGAGTATGTGTAACGTGTGTGTGTGACGTGTGTGTGTGACGTGTGTGTCTGACATGGGTGTGTGACGTGTGTGTGTGAAGTGTGTGTGTGACGTGTGTGTGTGACGTGCGTCAGTGATGTGTGTGACGTGTGTGTGTGACGTGTGTGACGTGTGTGTCTGACGTTTGTGACGTGTGTGACGTGTGTGTCGTGTGTGACGTGTGTGACGTGTGTGACGTGTGTGACGTGTGTGGCGTGTGACCTGTGTGACGTGTGTGTGTTATGGGTGTGAGGTGTGTGTGTGACGTGTGTGTCTGACGTTAGTGACGTGTGTAACGTGTGTGACGTGTGACGTGTGTGACTGTGTGACGTGTGTGACATGTGTAACGTGTGTGACGTGTGTGTGTGACGTGTGTGATTGACGTGTGTGTGAGACGTGTGTGTGTGTGTGTGTGTGACGTGTGTGTGTGACGTGTGTGTGTGTGACGTGTGTGTGTGACGTGTGTGACGTGTGACGTGTGTGACGTGTGCGACGTGTGTGACGTGTGTGACGTGTGTGACGTGTGTGACGTGTGTGACGTGTGTGTGATGTGTGTGACGTGTGTGTGTGACGTGTGTGTGTGACGTGTGTGTGACGTGTGTGTGTGTGTGTGAAGTGTGTGTGTGACGAGAGTGTGTAACGTGTGTGTGTGTGTGTGTGTGTGTGTGTGTGACGTGTGTGTGTGTGTGTGTGTGTGTGTGTGTGTGTGACGTGTGTGTGTGTGTGTGACGTGTGTGTGTGACGTGTGTGTGTGACGTGTGCGACGTGTGTGTGTGACGTGTGTGTCGTGTGTGACGTGTGTGACGTGTGTGACGTGTGTGGCGTGTGACCTGTGTGACGTGTGTGTGACGTGTGTGTGTGACGTGTGTGTCTGACGTTTGTGACGTGTGTGACGTGTGCGACGTGTGTGACGTGTGTGACGTGTGTCACGAGTGTGACTTGTCTCACGTGTGTGACGTGTGTGACTTGTGTGTGAGTTGTGTGTGACGTGTGTGATGTGTGTGACGTATGTGACGTGTGTAACGTGTGTGACGTGTGACGTGTGTGACTGTGTGACGTGTGTGACATGTGTGACGTATGTGACGTGTGTGACGTGTGTGACGTGTGTGACGTGTATGACGTGTGTGACGTGTGTGACGTGTGTGCCGTGTGTGACGTGTGTGTGTGACGTGTGTGTGTGACGTGTGTGACGTGTGACGTGTGTGACGTGTGTGTGTGACGTGTGTGACGTGTGTGTGATGTGTGTGACGTGTGTGTCGTGTGTGACGTGTGTGACGTGTGTGACGTTTGTGACGTGTGTGACGTGTGTGACGTGTGTGACGTGTGTGACGTGTGTGTGTAATGTGTGTGACATGTGTGTGTGACGTGTGTGACGTGTGTGACGTGTGTGTGTGATGGGTGTGACGTGTGTGTGTGACGTGTGTGTGTGACGTATGTGACGTGTGTGACGTGTGTGAGGTGTGTGACGTGTGCGACTTGTGTGACGTGTGTGACGTGTGTGACGTGTGTGACTTGTCTGACGTGTGTGACGTGTGTGACTGGTGTGTGATGTGAGTGTGACGTGTGTGATGTTTGTGATGTGTGTGATGTGTGTGATGTGTGTGACGTGTGTGACGTGCGTGTGATGTGTGTGACGTGTGTGTGTGACGTGTGTGACGTGTGTGTGTGACATGTGTGTGTGACGTGTGTGAGGTGTGTGACGTTTGTGACGTGTGTGACGTGTGTGCCGTGTGTGACGTGTGTGTGTGATGTGTGTGACATGTGTGTATGACGTGTGTGTGACATGTGTGTGTGACGTGTGTGTGTGTGACGCGTGTGTGCCGAGTGTGTGTGACGTGTGTGTGTGATGTGTGACGTGTGTGACGTGTGTGACGTGTGTGACGTGTGTGACGTGTGTGACGTTTGTGACGTTTGTGACGTGTGTGACGTGTGTGACGTGTGTGTGTGATGTGTGTGACGTGTGTGTATGACGTATGTGTGACGTGTGTGTGTATGACGTGTGTGACGTGTGTGACGTGTGCGTGTGACGTGTGTGTGTATGACATGTGTGACGTGTGTGACGTGTGCGTGTGACGTGTGTGACGTCTGTGACGTGTGTGAGGTGTGTGACGTGTGTGTGACGTGTGTGTGTGTGACGTGTGTGTGTGTGACGTGTGTGTGAGACGTGTGTGTGCGACGTGTGTGTGTAACGTGTGTGTGAGACGTGTGTGTGTGAAGTGTGTGTGTGACGTGTGACGTGTGTGACGTGTGTGACGTGTATGAGGTGTGTGACGTGTGTGCCGTGTGTGACGTGTGTGACGTGTGACGTGTGTGACATGAGTGACGTGTGTGACGTGTGTGTGATGTGTGTGACGTGTGTGCGTGGCGTGTGTGTGTGACATGTGTGTGTGACGTGTGTGTGACGTGTGTGTGTGTGTGACGTGTGTGTGTGACGAGAGTGTGTGACGTGTGTGTGAGACGTGTGTGTGTGAAGTGTGTGTGTGACGTGTGTGTGTGACGTGTGTGACGTGTGTGACGTGTGTGTGTGACGTGTGTGTGTGATGTGCGTGTGTGACGTGTGTGCGTGACGTGTGTGTGAGACGCGTGTGACGTGTGTGACGTGTGTGACGTGTGTGACGTTTGTGACGTGTGTGACGTGTGTGCCGTGTGTGACGTGTGTGTGTGATGTGTGTGACGTGTGTGTATGACGTGTGTGTGTGTGACGAGTGTGTGCCGAGTGTGTGTGACGTGTGTGTGTGATGTGTGACGTGTGTGACGTGTGTGACGTGTGTGACGTGTGTGACGTTTGTGACGTGTGTGACGTGTGTGACGTATGTGACGTGTGTGACGTGTGTGTGTAATGTGTGTGACGTGTGTGTATGACGTGTGTGTGTGACGTGTGTGTGTGTGTGACGCGTGTGTGCCGAGTGTGTGTGACGTGTGTGTGTGATGTGTGTGTGTGTGTGTGATGTGTGTGTGTGACGTGTGTGTGTGACGTGTGTGACGTGTGTTGCGTGTGTGTGTGACGTGTGTGACGTGTGTGCCGTGTGTGAGGTGTGTGACGTGTGTGTGACGTGTGTGTGTGACGTGTGTGTGTGACGTGTGTGTGTGTGTGTGACGTGTGTGTGAGACGTGTGTGTGATGTGTGTGTGTAATGTGCGTGTGTGACGTGTGTGTGTGATGTGTGTGTGACGTGTGTGTGTGACGTGTGTGACGTGTGTGACGTGTGTGTGTAACGTGTGTGAGGTGTGTGACGTGTGTGTGACGTGTGTGTGCGACGTGTGTGTGTGACGTGTGTGTGTGACGTGTGTGTGTGACGTGTGTGTGAGACGTGTGTGTTTGACGTGTGTGTGTAACGTGTGTGTGAGACGTGTGTGACGTGTATGACGTGTGTGACGTGTGTGACGTGTGTGCAGCGTGTGACGTGTGTGACGTGTGTGACGTGTGTGACGTTTGTGACGTGTGTGACGTGTGTGTGATGTGTGTGACGTGTGTGTGTGACGTGTGTGTCTCACATGTGTGTGTGACGTGTGTGTGTGACATGTGTGTGTGATGTGTGTGTGTGACGTGTGTGTGTGACGTAAGTGTGTGACGTGTGTGTGACGTGTGTGACGTGTGTGACGAGTATGTGTGACGTGTGTGTGTGTGATGTGTGTGTGTGCCGTGTGTGTGTGTGACGTGTGTGTGTGACGTGTGTGTGTGAAGTGTGTGTGTGACGTGTGTGTGTGACGTGCGTAAGTGATGTGTGTGACGTGTGTGTGTGACGTGTGTGACGTGTGTGTGTGACGTGTGTGTGTGACGTGTGTGTCGTGTGTGACGTGTGTGACGTGTGTGACGTGTGTGGCGTGTGACCTGTGTGACGTGTGTGTGACGTGTGTGTGTGACGTGTGTCTGACGTTTGTGACGTGTGTGACGTGTGCGACGTGTGTGACGTGTGTGACGTGTGTGACGTGTGTGACGTGTGTCACGTGTGTGACTTGTCTCACGTGTGTGACGTGTGTGACTTGTGTGTGAGTTGTGTGTGACGTGTGTGATGTGTGTGACGTATGTGACGTGTGTAACGTGTGTGACGTGTGACGTGTGTGACTGTGTGACGTGTGTGACATGTGTGACGTATGTGACGTGTGTGACGTGTGTGACGTGTGTGACGTGTATGACGTGTGTGACGTGTGTGACGTGTGTGCCGTGTGTGACGTGTGTGTGTGACGTGTGTGTGTGACGTGTGTGACGTGTGAAGTGTGCGACGTGTGTGTGTGACGTGTGTGACGTGTGTGACATGTGTGTGATGTGTGTGACGTGTGTGACGTGTGTGTGATGTGTGTGACGTGTGTGACGTGTGTGACGTGTGTGTGATGTGTGTGACGTGTGTGTGTGACGTGTGTGTGTGACGTGTGTGTGTGACGTGTGTGTGTGACGTGTGTGTGACGTGTGTGTGTGTAACGTGTGTGTGACGAGAGTGTGTAACGTGCGTGTGTGTGTGTGTGTGTGACGTGTGTGTGTGTGTGTGTGTGTGTGCCGTGTGTGTGTGACGTGTGCGACGTGTGTGACGTGTGTGACGTGTGTGACGTGTGTGTGACATGTGTGTGTGACGTGTGTGTGTGATGCGTGTGTGCCGAGTGTGTGTGACGTGTGTGGATGATGTGTGACGTGTGTGACGTGTGTGACGTGTGTGACGTGTGTGACGTTTGTGACGTGTGTGACGTGTGTGACGTGTGTGTGTGATGTGTGTGACGTGTGTGGATGACGTGTGTGTGACATGTGTGTGTGACGTGTGTGTGTGTGAGACGCGTGTGTGCCGAGTGTGTGTGACGTGTGTGTGTGATGTGTGTGTGTGTGTGATGTGTGTGTGTGACGTGTGTGTGTGACGTGTGTGTGTGACGTGTGTGTGTGACGTGTGTGACGTGTGTGACGTGTGTGTGTGACGTGTGTGTGACGTGTGTGCCGTGTGTGAGGTGTGTGACGTGTGTGTGACGTGTGTGTGTGACGTGTGTGTGTGTGACGAGTGTGTGTGTGACGTGTGTGTGAGACGTGTGTGTGTGATGTGTGTGTTTAATGTGCGTGTGTGACGTGTGTGTGTGACATGTGTGTGACGTGTGTGTGTGACGTGTGTGACGTGTGTGACGTGTGTGACGTGTGTGACGTGTGTGTGTGACGTGTGTGACGTGTGTGACGTGTGTGACGTATGTGACGTTTGTGACGTATGTGCCGTATGTGACGTATGTGACGGTTGTGACGTGTGTGACGTGTGTGAGGTGTGTGACGTGTGTGACTTGTGTGACGTGTGTGACGTGTGTGCGTGTGTGACGTGTGTGACGTGTGTGTGTGACGTGTGTGACGTGTGTGACGTGTGTGACTTGTGTGACGTGTGTGACGTGTGTGCGTGTGTGACGTGTGTGACGTGTGTGTGTGACGTGTGTGACGTGTGTGACGTGTATGACGTGTGTGACGTAGGTGACGTGTGTGACGTGTGTGACGTGTGGCGTGTGTGACGTGTGTGACGTTTGTGACGTGTGTGTGTGTGACGTAAGTGTGTGACGTGTGTGTGTGACGTGTGTGACGTGTGTGACGAGTATGTGTAACGTGTGTGTGTGACGTGTGTGTGTGACGTGTGTGTCTGACATGGGTGTGTGACGTGTGTGTGTGAAGTGTGTGTGTGACGTGTGTGTGTGACGTGCGTCAGTGATGTGTGTGACGTGTGTGTGTGACGTGTGTGACGTGTGTGTCTGACGTTTGTGACGTGTGTGACGTGTGTGTCGTGTGTGACGTGTGTGACGTGTGTGACGTGTGTGACGTGTGTGGCGTGTGACCTGTGTGACGTGTGTGTGTTATGGGTGTGAGGTGTGTGTGTGACGTGTGTGTCTGACGTTAGTGACGTGTGTAACGTGTGTGACGTGTGACGTGTGTGACTGTGTGACGTGTGTGACATGTGTGACGTGTGTGACGTGTGTGTGTGACGTGTGTGATTGACGTGTGTGTGAGACGTGTGTGTGTGTGTGTGACGTGTGTGTGTGACGTGTGTGTGTGTGACGTGTGTGTGTGACGTGTGTGACGTGTGACGTGTGTGACGTGTGCGACGTGTGTGACGTGTGTGACGTGTGTGACGTGTGTGACGTGTGTGTGATGTGTGTGACGTGTGTGTGTGACGTGTGTGTGTGACGTGTGTGTGACGTGTGTGTGTGTGTGTGAAGTGTGTGTGTGACGAGAGTGTGTAACGTGTGTGTGTGTGTGTGTGTGACGTGTGTGTGTGTGTGTGTGTGTGTGTGTGTGTGTGTGACGTGTGTGTGTGTGTGTGTGACGTGTGTGTGTGACGTGTGCGACGTGTGTGTCGTGTGTGACGTGTGTGACGTGAGTGACGTGTGTGACGTGTGCGGCGTGTGTGACGTGTGTGACGTGTATGACGTGTGTGACGTGTGTTTGTGATGTGTGTGACGTGTGTGTGTGACGTGTGTGTGTGTGTGTGACGGGTTTGTGTGTGTTACGTGTGCGACGTGTGTGACGTGTGTGTGTGATGTGTGTGTGTGACGTGCGTGTGTGACGTTTGTGACGTGCGTGTGTGACGTGTGTGACGTGTGTGTGTGACGTGTGCGACGTGTGTGTCGTGTGTGACGTGTGTGACGTGTGTGACGTGTGTGGCGTGTGACGTGTGTGGCGTGTGACGTGTGTGACGTGTGTGACGTGTGTGACGTGTGTGACGTGTGTGACTTGTCTGACGCGTGTGACGTGTGTGACTTAGTGTGTGATGTGTGTGACGTGTGTGATGTGTGTGACGTGTGTGATGTGTGTGATGTGTGTGATGTGTGTGATGTGTGTGACGTGTGTGACGTGTGTGTGATGTGTGTGACGTGTGTGTGTGACGTGTGTGTGTGACATGTGTGTGTGACGTGTGTGAGGTGTGTGACGTGTTTGATGTGTGTGACGTGTGTGATGTGTGTGATGTGTGTGATGTGTGTGATGTGTGTAATGTGTGTGACGTGTGTGACGTGTGTGACGTGTGTGTGATGTGTGTGACGTGTGTGTGTGACGTGTGTGTGTGACGTGTGTGTGTGACATGTGTGTGTGACGTGTGTGTGTGACGTGTGTGTGTGACGTGTGTGTGTAACGTGTGTGTGTGACGTGTGTGTGTGTGTGTGTGTGTGTGCGCGCGCGTGTGTGTGTGTGTGTTTGACGTGTGTGTGACGTGTGTGTGTGACGTGTGTGACGTGTGTGACGTGTGTGTGTGACGTGTGTGACGTCTGTGACGTGTGTGAGGTGTGTGACGTGTGTGAGGTGTGTGACGTGTGTGTGACGTGTGTGTGTGACGTGTGTGTGTGTGACGTGTGTGTGTGACGTGTGCGACGTGTGTGACGTGTGTGACGTGTGTGACGTGAGTGACGTGTGTGACGTGTGCGGCGTGTGTGACGTGTGTGACGTGTGTGACGTGTGTGACGTGTGTTTGTGACGTGTGTGACGTGTGTGTGTGACGTGTGTTTGTGTGTGTGACGTGTTTGTGTGTGTTACGTGTGCGACGTGTGTGACGTGTGTGTATGATGTGTGTGACGTGTGTGTGTGACGTGTGTGTGTGACGTGTGTGTGTGTGACGTGTGTGTGAGACGTGTGTGTGTGTGCGTGTGTGTGTTTGTTTGACGTGTGTGTGACGTGTGTGTGTGACGTGTGTGTGTGACGTGCGTGTGTGACGTGTGTGTGTGACGTGCGTGTGTGACGTGTGCGACGTGTGTGTGTGTGACGTGTGTGACGTTTGTGTGTGACATGTGTGTGTGACGTGTGTGACGTGTGTGTCGTGTGTGACGTGTGTGACGCGTGTGACGTGTGTGGCGTGTGACGTGTGTGGCGTGTGACGTGTGTGACGTGTGTGACGTGTGTGACGTGTGTGACGTGTGTGACGTGTGTGACTTGTCTGACGTGTGTGACGTGTGTGACTTAGTGTGTGATGTGTGTGACGTGTGTGATGTGTGTGACGTGTGTGATGTGTGTGATGTGTGTGATGTGTGTGATGTGTGTGATGTGTGTGATGTGTGTGACGTGTGTGTGTGACGTGTGTGTGTGACGTGTGTGTGTGACATGTGTGTGTAAGGTGTGTGTGTGTGTGACGTGTGTTACGTCTGTGACGTGTGTGAGGTGTGTGACGTGTGTGAGGTGTGTGACGTGTGTGTGACGTGTGTGTGTGACGTGTGTGACGTGTGTGACGTGTGTGTGTGACGTGTGTGACGTCTGTGACGTGTGTGATGTGTGTGACGTGTGTGTGACGTGTGTGTGTGACGTGTGTGTGTGACGTGTGTGTGTGTGTGACGTGTGTGTGTGACATGTGTGTGACGTGTGTGTGTAACGTGTGTGTGTGTGATGTGCGTGTGTGACGTGTGTGTGTGACGTGTGTGTGACGTGTGTGTGAGACGCGTGTGACGTGTGTGACGTGTGTGACGTGTGTGAGGTTTGTGACGTGTGTGACGTGTGTGTGTGTGACGTGTGTGTGTGACGTGTGTGTGTGACGCGTGTGTGTGACGTGTGTGTGTGAGGTGTGTGTGTAACGTGTGTGTGTGACGTGTGTGTGTGACGTGTGTGTATGTGTGTGTGACGTGTGTGTTTGACGAGTGTGTGTGACGTGTGTGTGTGTGTGTGTGACGTGTGTGTGGGACGTGTGTGACGTGTGTGACGTTTGTGTGTGTGTGAATGACATGTGTGTGTGACGTGTGTGTGTGTGTGTGTGACGTGTGTGACGTGTGTGACGTGTGTGACGTGTGTGACGTGTGACACGTGTGTGGCGTGTGTGACGTGTGTGACGTGTGTGACGTGTGTGACGAGTGTAACGTGTATGACGTATGTGACGTGTGTGACGTGTGCGATGTGTGCCACGTGTGACGTGTGACGTGTGTGACGTGTGTGACGTGTGTGACGTGTGTGACGTTTGCGACGTGTGTGACGTATGTGACGTGTGTGACGTATGTGACGTATGTGACGTATGTGACGTGTGTGACGTGTGTGACGTAAGTGGCATGTGTGACGTATGTGACGTGAGTGACGTGTGTGACGTGTGTGACGTCTGTGACGTGTGTGTGTGACGTGTGTGTGTGAGTTGTGTGCGTGACGTGTGTGTGAGACGTGTGTGTGTGACGTGTGTGTGTGACGTGTGTGTGTGTGACGTGTGTGTGTGACGTGTGTGTGTGACGTGTGTGTGTGACGTGTGTGTGACGTTTGTGTGTGACGTGTGTGTGTGACGAGCGTGTGTGACGTGTGTGACCTGTGTGAGTGACGTGTGTGACGTGTGTGTGTGTGACGTGTGTGTGTGACGTGTGTTTGTGACGTGTGTGACGTGTGTGACGTGTGTGTGTGTGACGTGTGTGTGTGTGTGACGTGTGTGTGTATGTGTGTGTGACGTGTGTGTTTGACGAGTGTGTGTGACGTGTGTGTGTGTGTGTGACGTGTGTGTGAGACGCGTGTGACGTGTGTGAGGTGTGTGACGTGTGTGTGACGTGTGTGTGTGACGTGTGTGACGTGTGTGACGTGTGTGACGTGTGACGTGTGTGACGTGTGTGACGCGTGTGTGTGACGTGTGTGTGTGACGTGTGTGTGACGTGTGTGTGAGACGCGTGTGACGTGTGTGACGTGTGACGTGTGTGACGTTTGTGACGTGTGTGACGTGTGTGACGTGTGTGACGTGTGTGTGTGATGTGTGTGACGTGTGTGTATGACGTGTGTGTGACGTGTGTGTGTGACGTGTGTGTGTGACATGTGTGTGTGACGTGTGTGTGAGACGTGTGTGTGACGTGTGTGTGTGTGACGTGTGTGTGTGACGAGTGTGTGCAACGTGTGTGTGTGTGTGTGTGTGACGTGTGTGTGTGTGACGTGTGTGTGTGACGTGTGCGACGTGTGTGATGTGTGTGACGTGTGTATTGTGAGTGACGTGTGTGACGTGTGCGGCGTGTGTGACGTGTGTGACGTGTGTGACGTGTGTAACGTGTGTTTGTGATGTGTGTGACGTGTGTGTGTGCCGTGTGTGTGTGTGTGTGTGATGTGTTTGTGTGTGTTACGTGTGTGACGTGTGTGTGTGATGTGTGTAACGTGTGTGAGTGACGTGTGTGTGTGTGACGTGTGTGTGAGACGTCTGTGTGTGTGTGTGTTTGACGTGTGTGCGTGACGTGTGTGCGTGACGTGTGTGTGTGAGACGTGTGTGTGAGACGTGTGTGTGTGACGCGTGTGTGTGACGTGTGTGTGTGACGTGTGTGTGTGACGTGTGTGTGTGACGTGTGTGTGTGACGTGTGTGTGTGACGTGTGTGTGTGACGTGCGTGTGTGACGTGTGTGACGTGTGTGTGTGACGTGTTTGACGTGTGTGACGTTTGTGTGTGACGTGTGTGACATGTGTGTCGTGTGTGACGTGTGTGACGCGTGTGACGTGTGTGGCGTGTGACGTGTGTGGCGTGTGACGTGTGTGACGTGTGTGACGTGTGTGACGTGTGTGACGTGTGTGACTTGTCTGACGTGTGTGACGTGTGTGACTTAGTGTGTGATGTGTGTGACGTGTGTGACGTGTGTGACGTGTGTCACGTGTGTGACTTGTCTCACGTGTGTGACTTGTGTGTGACGTGTGTGACGTGTGTGATGTGTGTGACGTATGTGACGTGCGTAACGTGTGTGACGTGTGACGTGTGTGACTGTGTGACGTGCGTGACATGTGTGACGTGTGTGACGTGTGTGACGTGAGTGACGTCTGTGACATGTGTGTGTGACGTGTGTGTGTGACGTGTGGGTGTGACCTGTGTGATTGCCGTGTGTGTGTGACGTGTGTGTGAGACGTGTGTGTGTGTGTAACGTGTGTGTGTGTGACGTGTGTGTGTGTGACGTGTGTGTGTGACGTGTGTGACGTGTGACGTGTGTGACGTGTGTTTGGTGTGTGACGTGTGTGTGTGACGTGTGTGTGTGACGTGTGTGTGTGACATGTGTGTGTGACGTGAGTGTGTGACATGTGTGTGTGACTTGTGTGTGTGACATGTGTGTGTGATGTGTGTGTGTGACGTGTGTGTGTGACGTGTGAGTGAGACGTGTGTGTGTGACGTGCGTGTGTGACGTGTGTGTGTGACGTGTGTGTGTGACGTGTGTGTCGTGTGTGACGTGTGTGACGTGTGTGACGTGTGTGGCGTGTGACGTGTGTGACGTGTGTGACGTGTGTGTGTTATGGGTGTGACGTGTGTGACGTGTGTGTGTGACGTGTGTGTGTGACGTGTGAGTGAGACGTGTGTGTGTGACGTGCGTGTGTGACGTGTGTGTGTGACGTGTGTGTGTGACGTGTGTGTGTGACGTGTGTGTGAGACGTGTGTGTAACGTGTGTGTGTGTGACGTGTGTGTGTTACGTGTGTGTGTGACATGTGTGTGTGACGTGTGTGTGTGACATGTGTGTGTGATGTGTGTGTGTGACGTGTGTGTGTGACGTGCGTAAGTGAGGTGTGTGACGTGTGTGTGTGATGTGTGTAACGTGTGTGAGTGACGTGTGTGTGTGTGACGTGTGTGTGAGACGTCTGTGTGTGTGTGTGTTTGACGTGTGTGCGTGACGTGTGTGCGTGACGTGTGTGTGTGAGACGTGTGTGTGAGACGTGTGTGTGTGACGCGTGTGTGTGACGTGTGTGTGTGACGTGTGTGTGTGACGTGTGTGTGTGACGTGTGTGTGTGACGTGTGTGTGTGACGTGTGTGTGTGACGTGCGTGTGTGACGTGTGTGACGTGTGTGTGTGACGTGTTTGACGTGTGTGACGTTTGTGTGTGACGTGTGTGACGTGTGTGTCGTGTGTGACGTGTGTGACGCGTGTGACGTGTGTGGCGTGTGACGTGTGTGGCGTGTGACGTGTGTGACGTGTGTGACGTGTGTGACGTGTGTGACGTGTGTGACTTGTCTGACGTGTGTGACGTGTGTGACTTAGTGTGTGATGTGTGTGACGTGTGTGACGTGTGTGACGTGTGTCACGTGTGTGACTTGTCTCACGTGTGTGACGTGTGTGACTTGTGTGTGACGTGTGTGACGTGTGTGATGTGTGTGACGTATGTGACGTGCGTAACGTGTGTGACGTGTGACGTGTGTGACTGTGTGACGTGCGTGACATGTGTGACGTGTGTGACGTGTGTGACGTGAGTGACGTCTGTGACATGTGTGTGTGACGTGTGTGTGTGACGTGTGGGTGTGACGTGTGTGATTGCCGTGTGTGTGTGACGTGTGTGTGAGACGTGTGTGTGTGTGTAACGTGTGTGTGTGACGTGTGTGTGTGTGACGTGTGTGTGTGACGTGTGTGACGTGTGACGTGTGTGACGTGTGTTTGGTGTGTGACGTGTGTGTGTGTGACGTGTGTGTGTGACGTGTGTGTGTGACATGTGTGTGTGACGTGAGTGTGTGACATGTGTGTGTGACTTGTGTGTGTGACATGTGTGTGTGATGTGTGTGTGTGACGTGTGTGTGTGACGTGTGAGTGAGACGTGTGTGTGTGACGTGCGTGTGTGACGTGTGTGTGTGACGTGTGTGTGTGACGTGTGTGTCGTGTGTGACGTGTGTGACGTGTGTGACGTGTGTGACGTGTGTGGCGTGTGACGTGTGTGACGTGTGTGACGTGTGTGACGTGTGTGTGTTATGGGTGTGACGTGTGTGACGTGTGTGTGTGACGTGTGTGTGTGACGTGTGAGTGAGACGTGTGTGTGTGACGTGCGTGTGTGACGTGTGTGTGTGACGTGTGTGTGTGACGTGTGTGTGTGACGTGTGTGTGAGACGTGTGTGTAACGTGTGTGTGTGTGACGTGTGTGTGTGACGTGTGTGTGTTACGTGTGTGTGTGACATGTGTTTGTGACGTGTGTGTGTGACATGTGTGTGTGATGTGTGTGTGTGACGTGTGTGTGTGACGTGCGTAAGTGAGGTGTGTGACGTGTGTGTGTGACGTGTGTGACGTGTGTGTGTGACGTGTGTGTGTGACGTGTGTGTCGTGTGTGACGTGTGTGACGTGTGTGACGTGTGTGACGTGTGTGGCGTGTGACGTGTGTGACGTGTGTGACGTGTGTGTGTTATGGGTGTGACGTGTGTGTGTGACGTGTGTGACGTGTGTGACGTGTGTCACGTGTGTGACTTGTCTTACGTGTGTGACGTGTGTGACTTGTGTGTGACGTGTGTGACGTGTGTGATTTGTGTGACGTATGCGACGTGTGTAACGTGTGTGACGTGTGACGTGTGTGACTGTGTGACGTGTGTGACATGTGTGACGTGTGTGACGTGTGTGACGTGTGTGACGTGTGTGACGTGTGTGACGTCTGTGACATGTGTGTGTGACGTGTGTGTGTGACGTGTGAGTGTGACGTGTGTGATTGCCGTGTGTGTGTGACGTGTGTGAGACGTGTGTGTGTGTAACGTGTGTGTGTGTGACGTGTGTGTGTGACGTGTGTGTGTGACGTGTGTGCGTGACGTGTGTGACGTGTGACGTGTGTGACGTGTGTGACGTGTGTGACGTGTGTGACGTGTGTATGATGTGTGTGACGTGTGTGTGTGTGACGTGTGTGTGTGTGACATGTGTGTGTGACGTGTGTGTGTGACATGTGTGTGTGACTTGTGTGTGTGATGTGTGTGTGTGTGATGTGTGTGTGTGACGTGTGTGTGTGACGTAAGTGTGTGACGTGTGTGTGTGATGTGTGTGACGTGTGTGACGTGTGTGTGTGAGGTGTGTGGGTGAAGTGTGTGTGTGTGACGTGTGTGTGTGACGTGTGTGTGTAACGTGTGTGTGTGTGACGTGTGAGTGAGACGTATGTGTGTGACGTGTGTGTGTGACGTGTGTGTGTGACGTGTGTGTGAGAAGTGTGTGTGACGTGTGTGTGTGTGACGTGCGTGTGTGACGAGTGTGTGTAACGTGTGTGTGTGTGTGTGTGTGTGACGTGTGTGTGTGTGTGACGTGTGTGTGTAACGTGTGCGACGTGTGTGATGTGTGTGACGTATGTGACGTGAGTGACGTGTGTGACGTGTGCGGCGTGTGTGACGTGTGTGACGTGTGTGACGTGTGTTTGTGATGTGTGTGACGTGTGTGTGCCGTGTGTGTGTGTGTGACGTGTTTGTGTGTGTTACGTGTGTGACGTGTGTGTGTGATGTGTGTGTGCGACGTGCGTGTGTGACGTGTGTGTGTGACGTGTGTGACGTGTGTGTGTGTTGTGTGTGACGATTGTGTGTGATGTGTGTGTGTGACGTGTGTGACGTGTGTGTCGTGTGTGACGTGTGTGACGCGTGTGACGTGTGAGGCGTGTGACGTGTGTGGCGTGTGACGTGTGTGACGTGTGTGACGTGTGTGACGTGTGTGACGTGTGTGACGTGTGTGACTTGTCTGACGTGTGTGACGTGTGTGACTTAGTGTGTGATGTGTGTGACGTGTGTGATGTGTGTGACGTGTGTGATGTGTGTGATGTGTGTGATGTGTGTGATGTGTGTGATGTGTGTGACGTGTATGACGTGTGTGTGATGTGTGTGACGTGTGTGTGCGACGTGTGTGTGTGACGTGTGTGTGTGACATGTGTGTGTGACGTGTGTGAGGTGTGTGACGTGTGTGTGACGTGTGTGTGTGACGTGTGTGACGTGTGTGACGTGTGTGACGTGTGTGACGTGTGTGACGTGTGTGATGTGTGTGTGTGTGACGTGTGTGTGTGACGGGTGTGTGTGACGTGTGTGTGAGACGTGTGTGTGTGAAGTGTGTGTGTGACGTGTGTGTGTGACGTGTGTGACGTGTGTGACGTGTGTGACGTGTATGACGTGTGTGACGTGTGTGTGACGTATGTGTGTGACATGTGTGTGTAACGTGTGTGTGTGACGTGTGTGTGTGACATGTGTGTGACGTGTGTGTGTGACGTGTGTGTGTGATGTGCGTGTGTGACGTGTGTGTGTGACGTGTGTGTGACGTGTGTGTGAGACGCGTGTGACGTGTGTGACGTGTGTGACGTGTGTGACGTGTGTGACGTGTGTGTGTGATGTGTGTGACGTGTGTGTATGACGTGTGTGTGTGATGTGTGTGACGTGTGTGTATGACGTGTGTGTGACGTGTGTGTGTGACGTGTGTGTGTGACGTGTGTGTGAGACGTGTATGTGACGTGTGTGTGTGTGACGTGTGTGTGTGACGAGTGTGTGTAACGTGTGTGTGTGTGTGTGACGTGTGTGTGTGTGTGACGTGTGTGTGTGACGTGTGCGACGTGTGTGATGTGTGTGACGTGTGTGACGTGAGTGACGTGTGTGACGTGTGCAGCGTGTGTGACGTGTGTGACGTGTGTGACGTGTGTGACGTGTGTTTGTGATGTGTGTGACGTGTGTGTGTGCCGTGTGTGTGTGTGTGACGTGTTTGTGTGTGTTACGTGTGTGACGTGTGTGTGTGATGTGTGTAACGTGTATGAGTGTCGTGTGTGTGTGTGACGTGTGTGTGAGACGTCTGTGTGTGTGTGTGTGTTTGACGTGTGTGCGTGACGTGTGTGTGTGACGTGTGTGTGTGAGACGTGTGTGTGAGACGTGTGTGTGTGACGCGTGTGTGTGACGTGTGTGTGTGTGACGTGTGTGTGTGACGTGTGTGTGTGACGTGTGTGTGTGTGACGTGTGTGTGTGACGTGTATGTGTGACGTGCGTGTGTGACGTGTGTGTCGTGTGTGACGTGTGTGACGCGTGTGACGTGTGTGGCGTGTGACGTGTGTGGCGTGTGACGTGTGTGACGTGTGTGACGTGTGTGACGTGTGTGACGTGTGTGACGTGTGTGACGTGTGTGACGTGTGTGACGTGTGTGACGTGTGTGACTTGTCTGACGTGTGTGACGTGTGACGTGTGTGGCGTGTGACGTGTGTGGCGTGTGACGTGAGTGACCTGTGTGACGTGTGTGACGTGTGTGACGTGTGTGACTTGTCTGACGTGTGTGACGTGTGTGACTTAGTGTGTGATGTGTGTGACGTGTGTGATGTGTGTGACGTGTGTGATGTGTGTGATGTGTGTGATGTGTGTGATGTGTGTGATGTGTGTGATGTGTGTGACGTGTAAGTTGTATATACATTTATTATGTGAATTCCTTTGTTCAGACATATATTATTACACGTAGGTGCTGTCTACAATATTTATATCTTATCATATTATTCATATTACAAGTAAACAGCACGTGTTTAGTTGTTAATCATCATGCAGTATAAGAGTTACTCATAAACCATCCACAGTCAATTGTAGTCTTGACTTGTATCGATTCACATCGAATAAAATCTTTTTAAAAACAAACTTCTTCGGTATAATTATTTATTTGGCGCAGTCGGTAGCAAACTCGAAGTATTCGCAGAAAAAAGTACGCGATTTACGTTTGTTTTGACAATTTATCGAGTTAAGTGAACCAAGAAGAAGAAGTCGAAAAAGTAGAACTCACAGTGCCAACAAAGTTAGTGCCAGAGTTCATCACCTTCTTCGAAGAGAAGTTCCACAGAGCCAGCAAAGCTAGTGCCCGGATTCCTTCAACAAAAGAGGTGACTACAAGAGGCAATCTCGCAGAGCCAGCAACGCTAGTGCCAGAGACCCTGCTGCTTCGAGGCTACAATTCACCATCACCACCAAATGAAGATTGCAACAACATTATTTACCATAATTATATTATTGTAAGTTAATACTTTAATAAGTAATTAACATAATATTTTACACAAAAACTAACAGTAATAACGTTAGTAATTTTTATAAAATAATATAATATTAAACAATTATTTATTGATCTGATATATTCAGACATTTATTATTAATATCACAATGGCTGATAGAATACAAAAAATCAACTTTGCATTGAATTCGGTCCCAAATTACAACGGAGACCCAAACAAATTAAGTTCTTTTATTAGTGCTGTTAATACAATACAAAACCTTTTCGGTGTATTTAACCCACCACTTGATGACTTTGAAAAATCGATAGCATTTCTCCACATTAAAACAAAAATAGTCGATAAAGCACTCGACAGTATTAAAGACACAGAATTTCAAAATTGGAATGAACTAAAAGATCATCTTACAAACAATTTCAAAGATAAAACCAATGCCGTAACAATTATTAACGAAATCTTGAAAATTCAAAACGTTAAGAACCCTTACAAATTACTGGAAATAACTAAAGAAAAATATATGGCATTTAAATCTCGATTAAGTATCGAAGAAAATAATAATGAAAAGAAAGTGCATATCATGGATTTTACAGAAAAATTAATCGTGAATAATTTCATTTCGTCAATTAGTGACCCTTACAGAAATAATTTGGCAACTAGAAACCCCACTACACTTGTGGATATTGAAAAACATTTACAAAACGATTTTCAGTATTTAAAAAATACTAATGTACAAAATTTTAAACAATTACCCAGCATACCACCACAAAGATTTCCTACAAATTTTCCTACTGGCCCTATAAAAATGGCACCAGTAAAAACTCAAAATGCAACAAATGTAAAACCACAAATAAGACCAAAACCATTTGCACCTAGACAAAATTTCAATAACGCACAAGGAATGAGACCTGTTCCTATGTCAATGACAACGAGACAAACATTCACACCCAGAAACACACCTAATAATCATTTTACTCGTAACTCTAACCCAAATACCCCAAGAAACTTCGTAGCAGAAGAAGTTTACAATCAAGAGGTAAACACAGAGAACGACGATATTAATAATATTCCTTCCGAACAGCCTGAAGAAAATGAACAAACAGAAGAAAATAACTTTGATCCGAATATTTTTTTAGAGGAAACCAGCCTCGACAACTCGGAGAATTACTAAATTGTAATTATACAAGCAAATTACCCTTTTTAAAACTAAAAAATTATATCTGTCTAATTGATACGGGTTCAACAAAAAATCTTATTAGTAAAAATTATATCTATAAAAATAAATCAAAATTCCACATTTATAAAGAAAATTTCAGTTTATTCACTGCAACTGGAGTAACGCAGGGAAATGAATTCGTAATGCTTTCATTTAAAGGAAAATTATTCAAATGCTACCTATTTGATTTTCATGATAATTTTGATGTACTTTTCGGACTTGAAGCTTTAAAAACATTAAAAGCAAAAATTGATATAGTAAAAGATGAAATAACACTATTAAATATAAAGTTTAAATTACAATACTTTCACAAAACCCCTATCGAATCCTTAAATTGCGAAATTAATGACAATATTGACATTCAAAATTTACGCCTTGACCATCTTCATGAGAAAGAAAAAAATGCATTATTAAAAGTACTCAAAGAGTATAAAGACCTATTTCCAAAAGAAAATGATAAATTAACATTCACAAGTAAAATAAAACACCAAATTAATACAACAGATGAAACACCTATATATACAAGAAATTATAGATACCCCGAAATTTATAAAGAAGAAATTAGCAGGCAAACTAAAAAACTTTTAGATGAAAATATAATTCAAGAAAGTTATTCACCATGGTCATCACCTATATGGATAGTACCAAAGAAACTAGACGCTTCAGGTAAAAAGAAATATCGTATGGTTATTGATTATAGAAAATTAAACCAAAAAACCGTTGACGATAAATTCCCGATTCCAAACATAACAGAAATTCTTGATAAGTTAGGAAAATGTTGTTATTTTACTACTTTAGATTTGTCCTCAGGATTCCATCAGATAGAAGTAGATCCAAAAGATATCCCGAAAACAGCCTTTAGCACAGAATTAGGCCATTTCGAATTTAAAAGAATGCCATTTGGTCTAAAAAACGCCCCAAGCACATTTCAAAGATTAATGAATTTAGTATTAAAAGAATATATTGGTAAAATTTGTTTAGTCTATTTAGATGATATTATTATATTGGGAACTTCATTACAAGAACATTTAGAAAACATAAAGAAAATATTTGAAAAATTGCGCGAAGCTAATTTAAAAATCCAAATTGATAAATCCGAATTTTTAAGAAAAGAAGTTGCTTATCTAGGACACATTGTTTCAGAAAATGGTGTTAAACCTAATCCTGATAAAATTCGTGCAATCACAGAATACCCTATTCCACAGACTGTTACAGAAATTAAAGGATTTCTTGGCCTTCTCGGATATTACCGGCGTTTTATACCTGATTTTGCAAAAATTACAAAACCATTAACAAATTGCCTCAAAAAAGGAAATACCATTAACATTAACGATCAAAATTATATAGAATGTTTCGAATTATGTAAAGAATTATTAACAAGTGACCCTATATTGCAGTATCCAGATTGCGAAAAACAATTTATTCTCACAACTGATGCAAGTAATTACGCAATTGGAGCCGTATTATCACAAAATATTGATGGGAAAGATTTACCGATCGCTTATGCCTCTAGGACATTAAACGATCATGAAATAAACTATTCAACTGTTGAGAAAGAACTCTTAGCCATTGTATGGGCTACAAAATATTTCAGAGTATATCTTTACGGAGTAAAATTCCTCATTAGAACTGATCATAAACCTTTAACTTGGTTATTTTCATTGAAAGATCCAAACACAAAATTAATTAGATGGAAAATTAAACTTGATGAATTTAATTATGATATTCAATACAAAAAAGGCACAACTAACACTAATGCAGATGCACTCTCAAGAATCAAACCAAAATTTCAAATAAAAGAAGTAACAGACGATATTTTAAATTCAAAAAATCATATAGCACATTGCGTTTCAGCTGATTTTAAATTAGGCAAAGGTGTGGCTGCACAGTTAAATGAAAAATATAAATGTAAACAATTTCTTCAAAATTTCAAAAACAAAAATATCGGTGACATAGTAGTTCAACATATTGAAAATAGTCGTATTATCTTTCATTTAATTACTAAAGAAAAATACTTTGAAATTCCTAAAATTGAAGATTTAGAAAAAACCTTACAAAATTTAAACTTTTACATAATACAAAACGAAATAAATAAAATCGATATTCCAAAAATTGGTTCAGGTTGTGACAGACTAGACTTTGAGGAAGTAAAATCTTTAATTAATAGAATATTCGTAAACACATCTCTAGAATTAACAATTTACAAATTAGAAAAAATCGAAAATTTTAACAACGATTTAGAAAGTGTCCAGGCCGAGCATAATGACTCAGACTTAGATACTATACATTCATCAGACGAAAACCCTGTAAACGGTATTACTAGTATTGACTCACCTGTAAACATAGGTAAAAATCAAATTATTGTATCAGGACATAATAATAAAACTGAAATAAAAATTCAAAAATTGTTTAACCACGGGAAACAAAGAATTTATGTTATTTTTGACCTAAGAGACATAAACAGTGAAATTTGTAAATTTATTAAAGAATATCTAACTCCGAAAGTAAAATATTATTGTATATTCAATGACAATTTATATTATATATTTAATGACATAATAAAAAGATTCTTCCAAATTAACACAATAAAAGTAATTCAATGTAAAAATTTAATAGACGATATCGAAATTAAGGAAGATCAAATCCAAACCATAATAAATTATCATGAGGGAAAAACTAACCATCGCGGAATAGTAGAAACCTATCAAAAATTAAAACAAAAATATTATTGGCCGAACATGGTAAAAACAATTCAGGAATACATAAATAATTGTGAAATTTGCCTTCAAGCAAAATACGAACGAAGTCCTATCGAAATTCAAAATAATTTAACACCTACCCCTTCATATCCTATGCAAATAATTAATATCGATTTGTTATCATTAGAAAAACAAAAATTCTTAACAATTATAGATCAATTTTCTAAATACGGACAAATATATCACATAAAGAACAACAGTGCAATGAAATAAGTAATAAATTGATTCAATTCTTTTCAACATTTTTAATTCCAAAGAAAATAATATGCGATAATGGAACAGAGTTTAATAATAAAATTATTAAAGAATTATTAAAAGTTTATAAAATAAAAATTCATATCACAAGTGTTGATAACCCTAAATCTAATAGTCCAGTAGAAAGATTTCATTCAACACTTATTGAACATTTAAGAATTCTAAATTTAAGACAAGAATTTAAAAATGAAAATTTGTTAACAAAATTAAATCTAGCAATATTAGCTTATAACAATTCAATCCATTCAACTACGTCAAAAACACCTGTAGAAATTTTATTTGGGCATATACCTAATCAAAATGTAGAAATTAACGATAACATATGCATTCAGGAATATGTTGATAATCATAAAGAAAGAATGAAAATAATAAAAAACATAGAATAGACAAAATTAAGAAACCTCGTTATAAAAATGAAACACAATATTGTTTCAGATGGTGATCAAAATGCACAGCCCGAGACCTACAAAACATTGACAAAAATATTGGGGTAAATATCATCAAAATTGGCAACTGTAAATTATATTCTCACTCTTATTATGTTTACTATGCTTATAAATTATTTCCAATAAAAAACGAATTTTTAAAGTTAAAAGAACAAAAAGAAAATTTATATAAAAAATACAATAATACTCAAGACGTAATGAAACATGAATTGTCAAACAATAAAAGAATAAAGACAATATATACTATATTGAATCATGTATCAATGTAAAAGATAGCTATTATTGTAATAGTAAATTTGATCATATTAATAATTGTATTATGAGTCTATTCGAAAACGTTATAAATTTGAAAAATTGTAATGCAAATAAAATTACAAATGAATATCATATATTCCAAATTGAAAACTCTCATATCGTAATTATAATTAGTCCGACAAACAAACAGATAACTATAGAATGTCCAAATTATAAAACATTATTAAACATTAAAGGCATTTATAAATTCAACAATGAAAAAGATTGTGTAATAGATAATAGAAAATTTGATAAACAAATAAATGGACAAGAAATAATATTTGAAAACTTTGATTTTTCCACTTTCGAAAAGACTCCAGTGTTAAATAAGACTATTCAATTAAAAGACATTAAAACCCTTACTGTGACAAAACATGTATTACCTACAATAGAGGAAATAAACAATAATAATCCCTCAGTACATTATGTAATAATATATATTTTAATTGTAATAATCATTATTATATTTATATGTTATGTTATATATAAGAATAAAATATTAAATAAGCATATTGTAGAAGAAACAAAAGAAATTAAGAAACTTCCAGAGGAAGTTCCCTTCTAAGGGTGGAGGAGTTATATATACATTTATTATGTGAATTCCTTTGTTCAGACATATATTATTACACGTAGGTGCTGTCTACAATATTTATATCTTATCGTATTATTCATATTACAAGTAAACAGCACGTGTTTAGTTGTTAATCATCATGCAGTATAAGAGTTACTCATAAACCATCCACAGTCAATTGTAGTCTTGACTTGTATCGATTCACATCGAATAAAATCTTTTTAAAAACAAACTTCTTCGGTATCATTATTTATTTTATATGACGTGTGTGTGATGTGTGTGACGTGTGTGTGCGACGTGTGTGTGTGACGTGTGTGTGTGACATGTGTGTGTGACGTGTGTGAGGTGTGTGACGTGTGTGTGACGTGTGTGTGTGACGTGTGTGACGTGTGTGACGTGTGTGACGTGTGTGACGTGTGTGACGTGTGTGTGTGTGTGTGATGTGTGTGACGTGTGGGTGTGACGTGTGTGTGTGACGTGTGTGTGTGACGTGTGTGTGTGACGCGTGTGTGCCGAGTGTGTGTGACGTGTGTGTGTGATGTGTGTGTGTGATGTGTGTGTGTGACGTGTGTGTGAGACGTGTGTGTGCGACGTGTGTGTGTAACGTGTGTGTGAGACGTGCGTGTGTGAAGTGTGTGTGTGACGTGTGTGTGTGACGTGTGTGACGTGTGTGACGTGTGTGACGTGTATGACGCGTGTGACGTGTGTGACGTGTGTGCCGTGTGTGACGTGTGTGACGTGTGTGACGTGTGACGTGTGTGACGTGTGTGACGTGTGTGACGTTTGTGACGTGTGTGATGTGTGTGACGTGTGTGACGTGTATGACGCGTGTGACGTGTGTGACGTGTGTGCCGTGTGTGACGTGTGTGACGTGTGTGACGTGTGACGTGTGTGACGTGTGTGACGTGTGTGACGTTTGTGACGTGTGTGATGTGTGTGACGTGTGTGTGTGACATGTGTGTGTGACGTGTGTGTGTGACATGTGTGTGTGACGTGTGTATGTGACGTGTGTGTGTGATGTGTGTGTGTGACGTGTGTGTGTGACGTAAGTGTGTGACGTGTGTGTGTGACGCGTGTGACGTGTGGGACGTGTGTGACGTGTGTGTGTGACGTGTGTGTGAGACGTGTGTGTGAAGTGTGTGTGCGACGTGTGTGTGTGACGTGTGTGACTTGTGTGTGTGACGTGTGTGTGTGTGCGCGCGTGTGTGACGAGTGTGTGTGACGTGTGTGCGTGTCACGTGTGTGTGTGACGTGTGTGACGTGTGAGTGTGTGTGTGTGAGTGACGTGTGTGTGACGTTTGTGACGTGTGTGCCGCGTGTGACTTGTGTGACGTGTGTGACGTGTGTGACGTGTGTGACGTGTGTTGCGTGTGTGTGTGATGTGTGTGACGTGTGTGTGTGTGTGTGTGTGACGTGGTTGACGTGTGTGTGTGTGTGTGTGTGTGACGTGTTTGTGTGACGTGTGTGTGTGTGACGTGTGTGACATATGGGACTTGTGTGACGTGTGACTTGTGTGACGTGTGTGACGTGTGACACGTGTGTGGCGTGTGTGACGTGTGTGACGTGTGTGACATGGGTGTGTGACGTGTGTGACGTGTGTGCCGTGTGTGACGTGTGTGACGTGTGTAACGTGTGTGACGTGTGTAACGTGTGTAACGTGTGTGACGTGTGTGACGTGTGTGACGTGTGTGACATATGTGACGTGTGTGACGTTTGTGACGTGTGTGACGTGTGTGACGTCTGTGACGTGTGTGTGTGTGACGTGTGTGTGTGACGTGTGTGTGTGACGTGTGTGTGAGACGTGTGTGTGTGTGTTTGTGTGTGTGTGTTTGACGTGTGTGTGTGACGTGTGTGTGTGACGTGTGTGTGCGAGACGTGTGTGTTTGACGTGTGTGTGACGCGTGTGTGTGACGTGTGTGTGTGACGTGTGTGTGTGACGTGTGTGTGTGACGTGTGTGTGTGACGTGTGTGTGTGACATGTGTGTGTGACGTGTGTGTGTGACATGTGTGTGTGATGTGTGTGTGACGTGTGAGTGTGACGTAAGTGTGTGACGTGTGTGTGTGACGTGTGTGACGTGTGTGACGAGTGTGTGTGACGTGTGTGTGTGACGTGTGTGTGTGACGTGTGTGTGTGACGTGTGTGTGTGTGTGACGTGTGTGTGTGACGTGTGTGTGTGAAGTGTGTGTGTGACGTGTGTGTGTGACGTGCGTAAGTGAGGTGTGTGACGTGTGTGACGTGTGTGTGTGACGTGTGTGTGTGACGTGTGTGTCGTGTGTGACGTGTGTGAAGTGTGTGACGTGTGTGGCGTGTGACGTGTGTGACGTGTGTGTGTTAGGGGTGTGACGTGTGTGTGTGACGTGTGTGTCTGACGTTTGTGACGTGTGTGACGTGTGTGACGTGTGTGACGTGTGTGACGTGTGTCACGTGTGTGACTTGTCTCACGTGTGTGACGTGTGTGACTTGTGTGTGACGTGTGTGACGTGTGTGATGTGTGTGACGTATGTGACGTGCGTAACGTGTGTGACGTGTGACGTGTGTGACTGTGTGACGTGTGTGACATGTGTGACGTGTGTGACGTTTCTGACGTGTGTGACGTGTGTGACGTCTGTGACATGTGTGTGTGACGTGTGTGTGTGACGTGTGTGTGTGACGTGTGTGTGTGACATGTGTGTGTGACGTGTGTGTGTGACATGTGTGTGTGATGTGTGTGTGAAGTGTGAGTGTGACGTAAGTGTGTGACGTGTGTGTGTGACGTGTGTGACGTGTGTGACGAGTGTGTGTGACGCGTGTGTGTGACGTGTGTGTGTGACGTGTGTGTGTGACGTGTGTGTGTGTGACGTGTGTGTGTGACGTGTGTGTGTAAAGTGTGTGTGTGACGTGTGTGTGTGACGTGCGTAAGTGAGGTGTGTGACGTGTGTGACGTGTGTGTGTGACGTGTGTGTGTCGTGTGTGACGTGTGTGAAGTGTGTGACGTGTGTGGCGTGTGACGTGTGTGACGTGTGTGTGTTAGGAGTGTGACGTGTGTGTGTGACGTGTGTGTCTGACGTTTGTGACGTGTGTGACGTGTGTGACGTGTGTGACGTGTGTGACGTGTGTCACGTGTGTGACTTGTCTCACGTGTGTAACGTGTGTGACTTGTGTGTGACGTGTGTGACGTGTGTGATGTGTGTGACGTATGTGACGTGCGTAACGTGTGTGACGTGTGACGTGTGACTGTGTGACGTGTGTGACATGTGTGACGTGTGTGACGTTTCTGACGTGTGTGACGTGTGTGACGTCTGTGACATGTGTGTGTGACGTGTGTGTGTGACGTGTGTGTGTGACGTGTGTGTGCGACGTGTGCAATTGCCGTGTGTGTGTGACGTGTGTGAGACGTGTGTGTGTGTGTAACGTGTGTGTGTGACGTGTGTGTGTGACGTGTGTGTGTGACGTGTGTGTCGTGTGTGACGTGTGTGAAGTGTGTGACGTGTGTGGCGTGTGACGTGTGTGACGTGTGTGTGTTAGGGGTGTGACGTGTGTGTGTGACGTGTGTGTCTGACGTTTGTGACGTGTGTGACGTGTGTGACGTGTGTGACGTGTGTGACGTGTGTGACGTGTGTCACGTGTGTGACTTGTCTCACGTGTGTGACGTGTGTGACTTGTGTGTGACGTGTGTGACGTGTGTGATGTGTGTGACGTATGTGACGTGCGTAACGTGTGTGACGTGTGACGTGTGTGACTGTGTGACGTGTGTGACATGTGTGACGTGTGTGACGTTTCTGACGTGTGTGACGTGTGTGACGTCTGTGACATGTGTGTGTGACGTGTGTGTGTGACGTGTGTGTGTGACGTGTGTGTGTGACATGTGTGTGTGACGTGTGTGTGTGACATGTGTGTGTGATGTGTGTGTGACGTGTGAGTGTGACGTAAGTGTGTGACGTGTGTGTGTGACGTGTGTGACGTGTGTGACGAGTGTGTGTGACGTGTGTGTGTGACGTGTGTGTGTGACGTGTGTGTGTGACGTGTGTGTGTGTGACGTGTGTGTGACGTGTGTGTGTGAAGTGTGTGTGTGACGTGTGTGTGTGACGTGTGTGACGTGTGTGTGTTAGGGGTGTGACGTGTGTGTGTGACGTGTGTGTCTGACGTTTGTGACGTGTGTGACGTGTGTGACGTGTGTGACGTGTGTGACGTGTGTGACGTGTGTCACGTGTGTGACTTGTCTCACGTGTGTGACGTGTGTGACTTGTGTGTGACGTGTGTGACGTGTGTGATGTGTGTGACGTATGTGACGTGCGTAACGTGTGTGACGTGTGACGTGTGTGACTGTGTGACGTGTGTGACATGTGTGACGTGTGTGACGTTTCTGACGTGTGTGACGTGTGTGACGTCTGTGACATGTGTGTGTGACGTGTGTGTGTGACGTGTGTGTGTGACGTGTGTGATTGCCGTGTGTGTGTGACGTGTGTGTGAGACGTGTCTGTGTGTGTAACGTGTGTGTGTGACGTGTGTGTGTGACGTGTGTGTGTGACGTGTGTGACGTGTGTGACGTGTGTGACGTGTGTGACGTGTGTGACGTGTGTTTGGTATGTGACGTGTGTGTGTGACGTGTGTGTGTGACATGTGTGTGTGACGTGAGTGTGTGACATGTGTGTGTGACTTGTGTGTGTGACATGTGTGTGTGATGTGTGTGTGTGACGTGTGTGTGTGACGTAAGTGTGTGACGTGTGTGTGTGACGTGTGTGACGTGTGTGACGTGTGTGACGTGTGTGTGTGACGTGTGTGTGTGACGTGTATGTGTGACGTGTGTGTGACGTGTGTGTGTGACGTGTGTGTGTGACGTGTGAGTGAGACGTGTGTGTGTGACGTGCGTGTGTGACGTGTGTGTGTGACGTGTGTGTGTGACGTGTGTGTGTGACGTGTGTGTGAGACGTGTGTGTGACGTGTGTGTGTGACGTGTGTGTGTGACGTGTGTGTGTTACGTGTGTGTGTGACATGTGTGTGTGACGTGTGTGTGTGTCATGTGTGTGTGATGTGTGTGTGTGACGTGTGTGTGTGACGTAAGTGTGTGACGTGTGTGTGTGACGTGTGTGACGTGTGTGACGAGTGTGTGTGACGTGTGTGACGTGTGTGACGTGTGTGTGTGACGCGTTTGTGTGAAGTGTGTGTGACGTGTGTGTGTGACGTGCGTAAGTGAAGTGTGTGACGTGTGTGTGTGACGTGTGTGACGTGTGTGTGTGACGTGTGTATCGTGTGTGACGTGTGTGACGTGTGTGACGTGTGTGGTGTGTGACGTGTGTGACGTGTGTCTGTTATGGGTGTGACGTGTGTGTGTGACGTGTGTGTCTGACGTTTGTGACGTGTGTGACGTGTGTGACGTGTGTCACGTGTGTGACTTGTCTCACGTGTGTGACGTGTGTGACTTGTGTGTGACGTGTGTGACGTGTGTGATGTGTGTGACGTATGCGACGTGTGTAACGTGTGTGACGTGTGACGTGTGTGACTGTGTGAAGTTTGTGACATGTGTGACGTGTGTGACGTGTGTGACGTGTGTGACGTGTGTGACGTGTGTGACGTCTGTGACATGTGTGTGTGACGTGTGTGTGTGACGTGTGTGTGCGACGTGTGTAATTGGCGTGTGTGTGTGACGTGTGTGAGACGTGTGTGTGTGTGTAACGTGTGTGTGTGACGTGTGTGTGTGACGTGTGTGTGTGACGTGTGTGTGTGACGTGTGTGACGTGTGACGTGTGTGACGTGTGTGACGTGTGTGACGTGTGTGACGTGTGTGACGTGTGTGTGATGTGTGTGACGTGTGTGTGTAACGTGTGTGTGTGTGACATGTGTGTGTGTCGTGTGTGTGTGACATGTGTGTGTGACTTGTGTGTGTGACTTGTGTGTGTGATGTGTGTGTGTGACGTGTGTGTGTGACGTAAGTATGTGACATGTGTGTGTGACGTGTGTGACGTGTGTGACGTGTGTGTGTGAGGTGTGGGGGTGACGTGTGTGTGTGTGACGTGTGTGTGAGACGTGTGTGTGCGACGTGTGTGTAACGTGTGTGTGAGACGTGCGTGTGTGAAGTGTGTGTGTGACGTGTGTGTGTGACGTGTGTGACGTGTGTGACGTTTGTGACGTGTATGACGCGTGTGACGTGTGTGACGTGTGTGCCGTGTGTGACGTGTGTGACGTGTGTGACGTGTGACGTGTGTGACGTGTGTGACGTGTGTGACGTTTGTGACGTGTGTGACGTGTGTGACGTGTGTGTGTGACGTGTGTGTGTGACATGTGTGTGACGTGTGTATGTGACGTGTGTGTGTGATGTGTGTGTGTGACGTGTGTGTGTGACGTAAGTGTGTGACGTGTGTGTGTGACGCGTGTGACGTGTGGGACGTGTGTGACGTGTGTGTGTGACGTGTGTGTGAGACGTGTGTGTGTGAAGTGTGTGTGCGACGTGTGTGTGTGACGTGTGTGACGTGTGTGTGTGACGTGTGTGTGTGTGCGCGCGTGTGTGACGAGTGTGTGTGACGTGTGTGCGTGTCACGTGTGTGTGTGACGTGTGAGTGTGTGTGTGTGTGAGTGACGTGTGTGTGACGTTTGTGACGTGTGTGCCGCGTGTGACTTGTGTGACGTGTGTGACGTGTGTGACGTGTGTGACGTGTGTTGCGTGTGACGTGTGTGACGTGTGTGTGTGATGTGTGTGACGTGTGTGTGTGTGTGTGACGTGGTTGACGTGTGTGTGTGTGTGTGTGTGTGTGTGTGTGACGTGTTTGTGTGACGTGTGTGTGTGTGACGTGTGTGACATATGGGACTTGTGTGACGTGTGACTTGTGTGACGTGTGTATGACGTGTGACACGTGTGTGGCGTGTGTGACGTGTGTGACGTGTGTGACGTGTGTGACATGGGTGTGTGACGTGTGTGACGTGTGTGCCGTGTGTGACGTGTGTGACGTGTGTGACGTGTGTAACGTGTGTAACGTGTGTGACGTGTGTAACGTGTGTAACGTGTGTGACGTGTGTGACGTGTGTGACGTGTGTGACATATGTGACGTGTGTGACGTTTGTGACGTGTGTGACGTGTGTGACGTCTGTGACGTGTGTGTGTGACGTGTGTGTGTGACGTGTGTGTGTGACGTGTGTGTGAGACGTGTGTGTGTGTGTTTGTGTGTGTGTGTGTGTGTGTGTTTGACGTGTGTGTGACGCGTGTGTGTGACGTGTGTGTGTGACGTGTGTGTGACGCGTGTGTGTGACGTGTGTGTGTGACGTGTGTGTGTGACGTGTGTGTGTGACATGTGTGTGTGACGTGTGTGTGTGACATGTGTGTGTGATGTGTGTGTGACGTGTGAGTGTGACGTAAGTGTGTGACGTGTGTGTGTGACGTGTGTGACGTGTGTGACGAGTGTGTGTGACGTGTGTGACGTGTGTGACGTGTGTGTGTGACGCGTTTGTGTGAAGTGTGTGTGACGTGTGTGTGTGACGTGCGTAAGTGAAGTGTGTGACGTGTGTGTGTGACGTGTGTGACGTGTGTGTGTGACGTGTGTATCGTGTGTGACGTGTGTGACGTGTGTGACGTGTGTGGTGTGTGACGTGTGTGACGTGTGTCTGTTATGGGTGTGACGTGTGTGTGTGACGTGTGTGTCTGACGTTTGTGACGTGTGTGACGTGTGTGACGTGTGTCACGTGTGTGACTTGTCTCACGTGTGTGACGTGTGTGACTTGTGTGTGACGTGTGTGACGTGTGTGATGTGTGTGACGTATGCGACGTGTGTAACGTGTGTGACGTGTGACGTGTGTGACTGTGTGAAGTTTGTGACATGTGTGACGTGTGTGACGTGTGTGACGTGTGTGACGTGTGTGACGTGTGTGACGTCTGTGACATGTGTGTGTGACGTGTGTGTGTGACGTGTGTGTGCGACGTGTGTAATTGGCGTGTGTGTGACGTGTGTGAGACGTGTGTGTGTGTGTAACGTGTGTGTGTGACGTGTGTGTGTGACGTGTGTGTGTGACGTGTGTGTGTGACGTGTGTGACGTGTGACGTGTGTGACGTGTGTGACGTGTGTGACGTGTGTGACGTGTGTGACGTGTGTGTGATGTGTGTGACGTGTGTGTGTAACGTGTGTGTGTGTGACATGTGTGTGTGTCGTGTGTGTGTGACATGTGTGTGTGACTTGTGTGTGTGACTTGTGTGTGTGATGTGTGTGTGTGACGTGTGTGTGTGACGTAAGTATGTGACGTGTGTGTGTGACGTGTGTGACGTGTGTGACGTGTGTGTGTGAGGTGTGGGGGTGACGTGTGTGTGTGTGACGTGTGTGTGAGACGTGTGTGTGCGACGTGTGTGTAACGTGTGTGTGAGACGTGCGTGTGTGAAGTGTGTGTGTGACGTGTGTGTGTGACGTGTGTGACGTGTGTGACGTGTGTGACGTTTGTGACGTGTATGACGCGTGTGACGTGTGTGACGTGTGTGCCGTGTGTGACGTGTGTGACGTGTGTGACGTGTGACGTGTGTGACGTGTGTGACGTGTGTGACGTTTGTGACGTGTGTGACGTGTGTGTGTGACGTGTGTGTGTGACATGTGTGTGACGTGTGTATGTGACGTGTGTGTGTGATGTGTGTGTGTGACGTGTGTGTGTGACGTAAGTGTGTGACGTGTGTGTGTGACGCGTGTGACGTGTGGGACGTGTGTGACGTGTGTGTGTGACGTGTGTGTGAGACGTGTGTGTGTGAAGTGTGTGTGCGACGTGTGTGTGTGACGTGTGTGACGTGTGTGTGTGACGTGTGTGTGTGTGCGCGCGTGTGTGACGAGTGTGTGTGACGTGTGTGCGTGTCACGTGTGTGTGTGACGTGTGAGTGTGTGTGTGTGTGAGTGACGTGTGTGTGACGTTTGTGACGTGTGTGCCGCGTGTGACTTGTGTGACGTGTGTGACGTGTGTGACGTGTGTGACGTGTGTTGCGTGTGACGTGTGTGACGTGTGTGTGTGATGTGTGTGACGTGTGTGTGTGTGTGTGACGTGGTTGACGTGTGTGTGTGTGTGTGTGTGTGTGACGTGTTTGTGTGACGTGTGTGTGTGTGACGTGTGTGACATATGGGACTTGTGTGACGTGTGACTTGTGTGACGTGTGTATGACGTGTGACACGTGTGTGGCGTGTGTGACGTGTGTGACGTGTGTGACGTGTGTGACATGGGTGTGTGACGTGTGTGACGTGTGTGCCGTGTGTGACGTGTGTGACGTGTGTGACGTGTGTAACGTGTGTAACGTGTGTGACGTGTGTAACGTGTGTAACGTGTGTGACGTGTGTGACGTGTGTGACGTGTGTGACATATGTGACGTGTGTGACGTTTGTGACGTGTGTGACGTGTGTGACGTCTGTGACGTGTGTGTGTGACGTGTGTGTGTGACGTGTGTGTGTGACGTGTGTGTGAGACGTGTGTGTGTGTGTTTGTGTGTGTGTGTGTGTGTGTTTGACGTGTGTGTGACGCGTGTGTGTGACGTGTGTGTGTGACGTGTGTGTGACGCGTGTGTGTGACGTGTGTGTGTGACGTGTGTGTGTGACGTGTGTGTGTGACATGTGTGTGTGACGTGTGTGTGTGACATGTGTGTGTGATGTGTGTGTGACGTGTGAGTGTGACGTAAGTGTGTGACGTGTGTGTGTGACGTGTGTGACGTGTGTGACGAGTGTGTGTGACGTGTGTGTGTGACGTGTGTGTGTGACGTGTGTGTGTGACGTGTGTGTGTGTGACGTGTGTGTGTGACATGTGTGTGTGAAGTGTGTGTGTGACGTGTGTGACGTGTGTGTGTGACGTGTGTGTGACTTGTGTGTCGTGTGTGACGTGTGTGAAGTGTGTGACGTGTGTGGCGTGTGACGTGTGTGACGTGTGTGTGTTATGGGTGTGACGTGTGTGTGTGACGTGTGTGTCTGACGTTTGTGACGTGTGTGACGTGTGTGACGTGTGTGACGTGTGTGACGTGTGTCACGTGTGTGACTTGTCTCACGTGTGTGACGTGTGTGACTTGTGTGTGACGTGTGTGACGTGTGTGATGTGTGTGACGTATGTGACGTGCGTAACGTGTGTGACGTGTGACGTGTGTGACTGTGTGACGTGTGTGACATGTGTGACGTGTGTGACGTTTCTGACGTGTGTGACGTGTGTGACGTCTGTGACATGTGTGTGTGACGTGTGTGTGTGACGTGTGTGTGTGACGTGTGTGTGTGACATGTGTGTGTGACGTGTGTGTGTGACATGTGTGTGTGATGTGTGTGTGACGTGTGAGTGTGACGTAAGTGTGTGACGTGTGTGTGTGACGTGTGTGACGTGTGTGACGAGTGTGTGTGACGTGTGTGTGTGACGTGTGTGTGTGACGTGTGTGTGTGACGTGTGTGTGTGTGTGACGTGTGTGTGACGTGTGTGTGTGAAGTGTGTGTGTGACGTGTGTGTGTGACGTGCGTAAGTGAGGTGTGTGACGTGTGTGACGTGTGTGTGTGACGTGTGTGTGTGACGTGTGTGTCGTGTGTGACGTGTGTGAAGTGTGTGACGTGTGTGGCGTGTGACGTGTGTGACGTGTGTGTGTTAGGGGTGTGACGTGTGTGTGTGACGTGTGTGTCTGACGTTTGTGACGTGTGTGACGTGTGTGACGTGTGTGACGTGTGTGACGTGTGTGACGTGTGTCACGTGTGTGACTTGTCTCACGTGTGTGACGTGTGTGACTTGTGTGTGACGTGTGTGACGTGTGTGATGTGTGTGACGTATGTGACGTGCGTAACGTGTGTGACGTGTGACGTGTGTGACTGTGTGACGTGTGTGACATGTGTGACGTGTGTGACGTTTCTGACGTGTGTGACGTGTGTGACGTCTGTGACATGTGTGTGTGACGTGTGTGTGTGACGTGTGTGTGTGACGTGTGTGATTGCCGTGTGTGTGTGACGTGTGTGTGAGACGTGTCTGTGTGTGTAACGTGTGTGTGTGACGTGTGTGTGTGACGTGTGTGTGTGACGTGTGTGACGTGTGTGACGTGTGTGACGTGTGTGACGTGTGTGACGTGTGTTTGGTATGTGACGTGTGTGTGTGACGTGTGTGTGTGACATGTGTGTGTGACGTGAGTGTGTGACATGTGTGTGTGACTTGTGTGTGTGACATGTGTGTGTGATGTGTGTGTGTGACGTGTGTGTGTGACGTAAGTGTGTGACGTGTGTGTGTGACGTGTGTGACGTGTGTGACGTGTGTGTGTGACGTGTGTGTGTGACGTGTATGTGTGACGTGTGTGTGACGTGTGTGTGTGACGTGTGTGTGTGACGTGTGAGTGAGACGTGTGTGTGTGACGTGCGTGTGTGACGTGTGTGTGTGACGTGTGTGTGTGACGTGTGTGTGTGACGTGTGTGTAAGACGTGTGTGAGACGTGTGTGTGTGACGTGTGTGTGTGACGTGTGTGTGTTACGTGTGTGTGTGACATGTGTGTGTGACGTGTGTGTGTGTCATGTGTGTGTGATGTGTGTGTGTGACGTGTGTGTGTGACGTAAGTGTGTGACGTGTGTGTGTGACGTGTGTGACGAGTGTGTGTGACGTGTGTGACGTATGTGACGTGTGTGTGTGACGCGTTTGTGTGAAGTGTGTGTGACGTGTGTGTGTGACGTGCGTAAGTGAAGTGTGTGACGTGTGTGTGTGACGTGTGTGACGTGTGTGTGTGACGTGTGTATCGTGTGTGACGTGTGTGACGTGTGTGACGTGTGTGGTGTGTGACGTGTGTGACGTGTGTCTGTTATGGGTGTGACGTGTGTGTGTGACGTGTGTGTCTGACGTTTGTGACGTGTGTGACGTGTGTGACGTGTGTCACGTGTGTGACTTGTCTCACGTGTGTGACGTGTGTGACTTGTGTGTGACGTGTGTGACGTGTGTGATGTGTGTGACGTATGCGACGTGTGTAACGTGTGTGACGTGTGACGTGTGTGACTGTGTGAAGTTTGTGACATGTGTGACGTGTGTGACGTGTGTGACGTGTGTGACGTGTGTGACGTGTGTGACGTCTGTGACATGTGTGTGTGACGTGTGTGTGTGACGTGTGTGTGCGACGTGTGTAATTGCCGTGTGTGTGTGACGTGTGTGAGACGTGTGTGTGTGTGTAACGTGTGTGTGTGACGTGTGTGTGTGACGTGTGTGTGTGACGTGTGTGTGTGACGTGTGTGACGTGTGACGTGTGTGACGTGTGTGACGTGTGTGACGTGTGTGACGTGTGTGACGTGTGTGTGATGTGTGTGACGTGTGTGTGTAACGTGTGTGTGTGTGACATGTGTGTGTGTCGTGTGTGTGTGACATGTGTGTGTGACTTGTGTGTGTGACTTGTGTGTGTGATGTGTGTGTGTGACGTGTGTGTGTGACGTAAGTGTGTGACGAGTGTGTGTGTGACGTGTGTGACGTGTGTGACGTGTGTGTGTGAGGTGTGGGGGTGACGTGTGTGTGTGTGACGTGTGTGTGAGACGTGTGTGTGCGACGTGTGTGTAACGTGTGTGTGAGACGTGCGTGTGTGAAGTGTGTGTGTGACGTGTGTGTGTGACGTGTGTGACGTGTGTGACGTTTGTGACGTGTATGACGCGTGTGACGTGTGTGACGTGTGTGCCGTGTGTGACGTGTGTGACGTGTGTGACGTGTGACGTGTGTGACGTGTGTGACGTGTGTGACGTTTGTGACGTGTGTGACGTGTGTGACGTGTGTGTGTGACGTGTGTGTGTGACATGTGTGTGACGTGTGTATGTGACGTGTGTGTGTGATGTGTGTGTGTGACGTGTGTGTGTGACGTAAGTGTGTGACGTGTGTGTGTGACGCGTGTGACGTGTGGGACGTGTGTGACGTGTGTGTGTGACGTGTGTGTGAGACGTGTGTGTGTGAAGTGTGTGTGCGACGTGTGTGTGTGACGTGTGTGACGTGTGTGTGTGACGTGTGTGTGTGTGCGCGCGTGTGTGACGAGTGTGTGTGACGTGTGTGCGTGTCACGTGTGTGTGTGACGTGTGTGACGTGTGAGTGTGTGTGTGTGTGAGTGACGTGTGTGTGACGTTTGTGACGTGTGTGCCGCGTGTGACTTGTGTGACGTGTGTGACGTGTGTGACGTGTGTGACGTGTGTTGCGTGTGACGTGTGTGACGTGTGTGTGTGATGTGTGTGACGTGTGTGTGTGTGTGTGACGTGGTTGACGTGTGTGTGTGTGTGTGTGTGTGTGTGTGACGTGTTTGTGTGACGTGTGTGTGTGTGACGTGTGTGACATATGGGACTTGTGTGACGTGTGACTTGTGTGACGTGTGTATGACGTGTGACACGTGTGTGGCGTGTGTGACGTGTGTGACGTGTGTGACGTGTGTGACATGGGTGTGTGACGTGTGTGACGTGTGTGCCGTGTGTGACGTGTGTGACGTGTGTGACGTGTGTAACGTGTGTAACGTGTGTGACGTGTGTAACGTGTGTAACGTGTGTGACGTGTGTGACGTGTGTGACGTGTGTGACATATGTGACGTGTGTGACGTTTGTGACGTGTGTGACGTGTGTGACGTCTGTGACGTGTGTGTGTGACGTGTGTGTGTGACGTGTGTGTGTGACGTGTGTGTGAGACGTGTGTGTGTGTGTTTGTGTGTGTGTGTGTGTGTGTGTGTTTGACGTGTGTGTGACGCGTGTGTGTGACGTGTGTGTGTGACGTGTGTGTGTGACGCGTGTGTGTGACGTGTGTGTGTGACGTGTGTGTGTGACGTGTGTGTGTGACATGTGTGTGTGACGTGTGTGTGTGACATGTGTGTGTGATGTGTGTGTGACGTGTGAGTGTGACGTAAGTGTGTGACGTGTGTGTGTGACGTGTGTGACGTGTGTGACGAGTGTGTGTGACGTGTGTGTGTGACGTGTGTGTGTGACGTGTGTGTGTGACGTGTGTGTGTGTGTGACGTGTGTGTGTGACGTGTGTGTGTGAAGTGTGTGTGTGACGTGTGTGTGTGACGTGCGTAAGTGAGGTGTGTGACGTGTGTGTGTGACGTGTGTGACATGTGTGTGTGACGTGTGTGTGTGACGTGTGTGTGTGACGTGTGTGATTGCCGTGTGTGTGTGACGTGTGTGTGAGACGTGTCTGTGTGTGTAACGTGTGTGTGTGACGTGTGTGTGTGACGTGTGTGTGTGACGTGTGTGACGTGTGACGTGTGTGACGTGTGTGACGTGTGTGACGTGTGTGACGTGTGTGACGTGTGTTTGGTGTGTGACGTGTGTGCGTGACGTGTGCTTGTGACATGTGTGTGTGACGTGAGTGTGTGACGTGTGTGTGTTACGTGTGTGTGTGACATGTGTGTGTGACGTGTGTGTGTGTCATGTGTGTGTGATGTGTGTGTGTGACGTGTGTGTGTGTGACGTAAGTGTGTGACGTGTGTGTGTGACGTGTGTGACGTGTGTGACGAGTGTGTGTGACGTGTGTGACGTGTGTGTGTGACGCGTGTGTGTGAAGTGTGTGTGATGTGTGTGTGACGTGCGTAAGTGAGGTGTGTGACGTGTGTGTGACGTGTGTGACGTGTGTGTGTGACGTGTGTGTCGTGTGTGACGTGTGTGACGTGTGTGACGTGTGTGGTGTGTGACGTGTGTGACGTGTGTGTGTTATGGGTGTGACGTGTGTGTGTGACGTGTGTGTCTGACGTTTGTGACGTGTGTGACGTGTGTGACGTGTGTGACGTGTGTCACGTGTGTGACTTGTCTCACGTGTGTGACGTGTGTGACTTGTGTGTGACGTGTGTGACGTGTGTGATGTGTGTGACGTATGCGACGTGTGTAACGTGTGTGACGTGTGACGTGTGTGACTGTGTGACGTGTGTGACATGTGTGACGTGTGTGACGTGTGTGACGTGTGCGACGTGTGTGACGTCTGTGACATGTGTGTGTGACGTGTGTGTGTGACGTGTGTGTGACGTGTGTAATTGCCGTGTGTGTGTGACGTGTGTGAGACGTGTGTGTGTGTGTGTAACGTGTGTGTGTGACGTGTGTGTCTGACGTGTGTGTGTGACGTGTGTGTGTGACGTGTGTGTGTGACGTGTGTGACGTGTGACGTGTGTGACGTGTGTGACGTGTGTGACATGTGTGACGTGTGTGACGTGTGTGTGATGTGTGTGACGTGTGTGTGTGACATGTGTGTGTGTCGAGTGTGTGTGACATGTGTGTGTGACTTGTGTGTGTGACGTGTGTGTGTGATGTGTGTGTGTGACGTGTGTGTGTGACGTAAGTGTGTGACGTGTGTGTGTGACGTGTGTGACGTGTGTGACGTGTGTGTGTGAGGTGTGGGGGTGACGTGTGTGTGTGACGTGTGTGTATGACGTGTGTGTGTGACGTGTGTGTGTAACGTGTGTGTGTGACGTGTGTGACGTGTGTGACGTTTGTGACGTGTGTGACGTGTGTGACGTGTGTGTGTGATGTGTGTGACGTGTGTGTATGACGTGTGTGATGTGTGTGACGTGTGTGTGTGACGTGTGTGACGTGTGTGACGTGTGTGTGACGTGTGTGTGTGTGACGTGTGTGTGAGACGTGTGTGACGTGTGTGACTAGTGTGACGTGTTTGACGTATGTGACGTGTGACGTGTGTGACGTGTGTGACGTGTGCGACGTGTGCGACGTGTAACGTGTGTGACGTGTGTGACGTGTGTGACGTGTGTGACTTGTGTGACGTATGTGACGTGTGTGACAAATGTGACGTATGTGTCGTATATGACGTGTGTGACGTGTGTGACGTGTGTGACGTGTGTGACGTGTGTGACGTGTGTGAAGTGTGTGACGTTTGTGTGTGACGTGTGTGACGTGTGTGACGTGTGTGACGTGTGTGTGTGACGTGTGCGACGTGTGTGACGTGTCTGACGTGTGTGACGTGTGTGTGTAACGTGTGCGTGTAACGTATGTGACGTGTGTGACGTGTGTGTGACGTGTGTGTGTGTGACGTGTGTGTGTGACGGGTGTGTGTGACGTGTGTGTGAGACGTGTGTGTGTGAAGTGTGTGTGTGACGTGTGTGTGTGACGTTTGTGACGTGTGTGACGTGTGTGACGTGTGTGACGTGTATGACGTGTGTGACGTATGTGTGTGTGTGACGTGTGTGTGTGACATGTGTGTGTAACGTGTGTGTGTGACGTGTGTGTGTGACATGTGTGTGTGACGTGTGTGTATGACGTGTGTGTGTATGACGTGTGTGATGTGTGTGACGTGTGTGTGTGACGTGTGTGACGTGTGTGACGTGTATGACGTGTGTGACGTATGTGTGTGTGTGACGTGTGTGTGTGACATGTGTGTGTAACGTGTGTGTGTGACGTGTGTGTGTGACATGTGTGTGTGACGTGTGTGTATGACGTGTGTGTGTATGACGTGTGTGATGTGTGTGACGTGTGTGTGTGACGTGTGTGACGTATGAGACGTGTGTGACGTGTGTGACGTGTGCGACGTGTGCGACGTGTAACGTGTGTGACGTGTGTGACGTGTGTGACGTGTGTGACGTGTGTGACGTATGTGACGTGTGTGACAAATGTGACGTATGTGTCGTATATGACGTGTGTGACGTGTGTGACGTGTGTGACGTGTGTGACGTGTGTGAAGTGTGTGACGTGTGTGTGTGACGTGTGTGACGTGTGTGACGTGTGTGTGTGACGTGTGCGACGTGTGTGACGTGTGTGACGTGTGAGACATGTGTGACATGTGTGACGTGTGTGACGTGTTTGACGTGTGTGTCGTGTGTGACGTGTGTGACGTGTGTGACGTGTGTGACGTGTGTGACGTGTGTGACGTGTGTGACGTGTGTGACGTGTGTGTGTGACGTGTGCGACGTGTGTGACGTGTGTGACGTGTGTGACGTGTGAGATATGTGTGACATGTGTGACGTGTGTGACGTGTGAAACGTGTGTGTCGTGTGTGACGTGTGTGACGTGTGTGTGTAATGTGTGTGACGTGTGTGACGTGTGTGTGTGACGTGTGTGTGTGACGTGTGTGTGACGTGTGTATGTGACATGTGTGTGGGACGTGTGTGTGTGACGTGTGTGTGTGACGTGTGTGACGTGTGAGACATGTGTGACATGTGTGACGTGTGTGACGTGTTTGACGTGTGTGTCGTGTGTGACGTGTGTGACGTATGTGTGTGTGTGACGTGTGTGTGTGACATGTGTGTGTAACGTGTGTGTGTGACGTGTGTGTGTGACATGTGTGTGTGACGTGTGTGTATGACGTGTGTGTGTATGACGTGTGTGATGTGTGTGACGTGTGTGTGTGACGTGTGTGACGTGTGTGACGTGTATGACGTGTGTGACGTATGTGTGTGTGTGACGTGTGTGTGTGACATGTGTGTGTAACGTGTGTGTGTGACGTGTGTGTGTGACATGTGTGTGTGACGTGTGTGTATGACGTGTGTGTGTATGACGTGTGTGATGTGTGTGACGTGTGTGTGTGACGTGTGTGACGTATGAGACGTGTGTGACGTGTGTGACGTGTGCGACGTGTGCGACGTGTAACGTGTGTGACGTGTGTGACGTGTGTGACGTGTGTGACGTGTGTGACGTATGTGACGTGTGTGACAAATGTGACGTATGTGTCGTATATGACGTGTGTGACGTGTGTGACGTGTGTGACGTGTGTGACGTGTGTGACGTGTGTGAAGTGTGTGACGTGTGTGTGTGACGTGTGTGACGTGTGTGACGTGTGTGTGTGACGTGTGCGACGTGTGTGACGTGTGTGACGTGTGAGACATGTGTGACATGTGTGACGTGTGTGACGTGTTTGACGTGTGTGTCGTGTGTGACGTGTGTGACGTGTGTGACGTGTGTGACGTGTGTGACGTGTGTGACGTGTGTGACGTGTGTGACGTGTGTGTGTGACGTGTGCGACGTGTGTGACGTGTGTGACGTGTGTGACGTGTGAGATATGTGTGACATGTGTGACGTGTGTGACGTGTGAAACGTGTGTGTCGTGTGTGACGTGTGTGACGTGTGTGTGTAATGTGTGTGACGTGTGTGACGTGTGTGTGTGACGTGTGTGTGTGACGTGTGTGTGACGTGTGTATGTGACATGTGTGTGGGACGTGTGTGTGTGACGTGTGTGTGTGACGTGTGTGACGTGTGAGACATGTGTGACATGTGTGACGTGTGTGACGTGTTTGACGTGTGTGTCGTGTGTGACGTGTGTGTCGTGTGTGACGTGTGTGACGTGT